>WAAG01044611.1:0-14520 GCA_013390105.1 Tichodroma muraria
CAGAGAACATAGAAAAAAAGGCAGAACCTAAATGGCATCATAGGAGCTAACAGTAACTCATATTATGGTTTGAAAGTTTTCCTGGCTTCCTCAGTGTCCTAAACAAACTGTAACTTGGACTCAACAGAGGATCTTTGTATAGCTCACACAACAGACTGATGCAAGCACTTGAGATGAAATACAGGCTTATGTTCCGTCCAGCCCCAATCTACCAGGAAATAACTTCACAGCTTCCTCTTGAGGTGTTTTTCCATGTCAGGATTTTCCACACTGCTCATTGCCACCATGCATGATATTAACCTACAGCTGCTCACTGAGACAAGGAGGCACAAATACGTGGCTTGCTCAAGAAGTTTAAAGCACCACTTTGAATCAAGCTCAAGTCTTGAGACTCTTATGTATTACCCATTAGGTTTTCCTTCCTCACCTTACCTCTGGGAATGGAAACAGACCACAAACCCCACACTTCTTAGAGCAAATTACCTGCTTTGTTATTCCGTCTTTCAACCTTTGCCATAAATTCCACTTCATTAACATTGGCTGAAACACCTCACTGGGTTGCACTGCTTGGGCTATAAAACGTGTCTGGTGTGTAAGCCGGAGAATATCTTTAGCCTTGACTGTAGAAAAGAGCAGGATCTGGAGGCTCTGTCTGTTCTGTCGTTAATTGTCAGTGAATACTAGCCAATACAGACTATTTCTTTTCTTACTTGCTTACCAGTGTGTTGCAGTGTCAATGTGTCTTACCACACACCGTACAAAATGTTTTTTCACTCTATGCTAGTGGGCAATAATTTCGAATGGACAGCCTGTGCAACACACTGCAGGTTAAATCCCATCTGGATTAAGTCTTTCCTCCCTGAGTCAAACCTTGGAGTGATGAACTAGCCAGCAGTTCAGCCCATCTGCAGATCATTAACGGTACATGTGACAAAGAAAACACCTGAGCAGGGAAGCAGAGTTCACAAGCAGGTGTTGCTGTCTAGGGAACAGGTTGAATTCTGTAAGGCACCTGGAAAGCCTCAGACCACCAGCGTTTTTAGCAGAGTATGGCAATGCACCTCCTGTGCAGTGCTCTGATAACCTAAGGTCAGGTGCAACAGGGGAGAAATGCTGAACTTTTGTGAAGAATGTAAGAAAATTGATTAATCTTTCTCCTGTTTTGAAAGGCGTGTAATAGCTGAATCCTGAAGTACCTGGGCTCAAGCCGAAGATACTCACTTGGAGAATGAAGCGTTTCCCACTTTGATGTCCCAAAAGCAATGAGGTACTACAGCAGTGTTCCTGAGCAAGTGATGGGTGATAGAGCAAGTGATGCTTGCTCTGTTCTGCTGGTGAGCCAGTTCCACAGAGCTGGAGATAGAAGGGATGTACTGGATTTCCATTAACTTCAAAGAGAGTCCATAGCAGACCAGCAAAACAAGTAGACCAGGTTAATAAAGGTGGTGTTGTTTTTGGTTAGTACTTGCAGCTTTCCATAGGAATATGTTGAAATGAACATTCACCAGTTCACAGAACTCCACACAGCTGTTTTTTACAAAAATAGATAAACACTTTCCTTCAGTGAGAAGTTGTATTTGCTGCTTTATTTATGAAGGCACTTAGGAGGAAAAAAAGGTAGTTTGTGTCTGAAAGCATCAGAGGGAGCTGGAAGGACAAATGTGAGAGCAGAGATTAGGAAGGTGGTGGGTAACTGGCATAGCTGGAGAACCAGCTCTTGGCTTCTGCTTGTGCTGCGTGGTGAGCTAAGCAGAGGCCTGGCAGGGTGCATGCTTTCTTTGCAGCTGATTCAGACATCTTCCACTGCTATGGTTTCAGGAAAGTCTCGTCTTCTCAGAAAGCCCTATATAAAATGGATACAATGAAATACAGAGTCATAGGCTCAGAGGAATAGTATTAGTTCAAAGCACCTTCAAACTAATGGGAAACTTTAAGTTAATGTTTGCATTATAGTTTCAAAGTTTTATTTTGATTGCTTTATTTTTTCAGGGTGGAAGCCATTTAAAATCCAATGCCACAAAACCACCCTTCCAAAACACTATGGCTTTGCAGAGGTCAAAACAGGTCTCAGTTTTTTCTTTCATCCCTCTCTGTACACTGTAATAATAATACATTTGCATTTTTATTCCTCAGCAAGTGAGACGTGGGAAATGAGGCGAGTAAAGGCATTATCAAGGGCAATAGACAATGGAAGCTTGACCTAGGTATATGTTTAGCTAAATTAAGGAAGGGGAATGTGAGAGAGATAAACAAGCATCCAGGAAGACAGCTACTGAATTTTGCCACTAGTAACATCTCTTGAAAGCTGCTATCAGTACCACTCAAATCTCTTTGATCTGAGAAAAGACAAGGCAGAGTGCACAGCTTTTTTATGCTCCTAAGCATCTTTCCCCTCAGAGACAACTGTGTGATCTACTGTTCATAAGGATATTTGAATGTGAAAATCAGGAATTAGGTGAATTAACCTTTGTACTAAAGCACCTCAAATAACTTGGGTTCAAAAGCTTAAATTGCACTTGAATGTTGTTGGACTACGTTTCCATTTGTTGTAGAATCATTTTACAGTCAGAAAAGGGACAGCAAGAAAGAACTGAAGGAGAAAATAGGCTGGGATGGAGCAAGTAGTGAGGAAAGAGATAAACAAATAAATTGTGACAGGAGACCCAAGCAGTAATGGAAAGATATAACACAAAGAGAATATGGTCTCCAAGACTATATGGAGTGTCTATTGCTTTAAAACATTCTGCTACTCCTGGAAACATAAACTTCATTATTTTCTTTTTTTTAAAAAAAAGGAAAATAAAAACAGTGTATGAAAAATAATTTTCACTTAAAAATAAAGAAAGGTGGACTAACAGAATTAAAAGTCAGTAAGACTCATTTCCTCTGCAGAAAAAATGCAAACATCTAATGAGACTCCTACAAGATAGCAGAACAATAAATTACCAAGAGGAAGGAAACAAAACTTGCCAGATAACACTACAGACGGAATTAAGGTTAATAGGACTTCTGGATAAAGCAAAGAAGTAGGTGTCATGCATCTTGACTTCATTAAGATTTTTGACATTGTCTCATGTGATGTTCAATAAAAATAAGTGAAGGATACATTGTCAGAATGTAACTGTCTGGGAAACTACACAAAAAGTAGTTACTGCCAGTTCACTATCTGGCTGGAAGGGTGGATTCTTCAAGCTTTTTCTTGGGCCCAATTCTATTATTTAGTTTAATTAAGAACCTAGGTAGTAGACTGCACATGACACCGAGTCAGGATGGACTGCAAAAGCTATGGAGGATGAAAATGATTGTGGAAAACTGGGGCAATGAACCAAAGCAGAGGGGGTGCAATGCAGTGTGGAAGAGCAGGCAGGTTGCTTGGGCTTCGATGGGGGCTGCAAGGGGGTGGAGTGGACGACAAATTAGTTTTTCTTCAGTGAAGGAGCTGGGGGCCAGAGCAAACACAAAAGGAACATTAGTGAGGAAGGTCAGGCTGTTACCAAACCCCCAAACATCAAACTGCGTTGTATAAACAATGTTGGCATATGTGAGAAACATGAAATAGTCCTTCTGCTTTCTCACCTCATCTGGAGCACTGGGTCCAGTTTGGACCACTGCATTTCAAGAAAGATGCAAATCAGTTGGAAAGAGTCCAAAGAGACGAGCATGAGTGATCGAGGGTCTGGAAAACATGACCTGTGAGGAAAGACTCAAGGCAGTGAGGTTGTTTAGTCTAGAAGGAGGCATACTGAAGGGATATATGATAAGTCTTCAAATGTTTAAAAGGTAGCTGCAGAGAGGAAAGTAATAAACTGTTGTGAATGTCCAAAAGAAGTAGCAGGCTTAACTTTCAGGAAAAAAGATTAAGGGTAGACACGAGGGAATGTTTTCTGTGATAGTATCAGAATTGATTGAGTAGGAAGCCTGTACAAACTTCACTGTATGAGGGCTGATAAACAGGTTGGACAAACATCTGTCAAGAATAATTTAGGAACAGCTGATACTGACTTGGTGGAGGGGATGGCCTAAATGATCCCTTGAGATGCCTTCCAGGCTTATTTTTGCAATGTTATAGTGAATGTGTAGAAGAAAGCTATGGGTTTATATTCATTAGGACAGGTGATGCATGAAAGAGTCTGGGCAAGAAATATTCACTCATAGAACTTACAAAATTTCAAGTTACATGTGCGTGATCTTCCCTTCTTAAAAACAAGATGTTCTCATGGGGATAGGGGCCAATCTCTGACCCAATTAACATTTCAAGCACAGTAGAATTTGGGGATGTAGCCTCTCTGTTGGACTGTACCAGCTAACCTTTCTGCAAAATTAGTATGTCTCGGACCCCCCGTATGACATACTGATTAACTACTTGTTTGGTTTTTTTGTTTGGTGGGTTGATTGTTTTTTTCTCTTGGCAGTGAGATAGTTGCATTTAGTCAAATATGCCTCTGGATAGGTCAGGACTGCTATAAGTGAGCTTACTTACCAGTACATGTATGTTCAAAATTTGGTTCCAAAGCAAAGCAGGGCTTATTTTAAGTTGTGAGTCTAAAGATACTTTGAAAAATTTTCCCTTCTTTTCATCCAATAATTTTTTTCATAAAAGGGCAATAATGTGTACATGACTGTTTCATCTTCTTACCTAAGATAATTTGTAGTAGACACTTTATAAAAAGAAAATCTTCATGATATGTGACCATCATTCTGGATCTTTACCTGTCCTTGTGATTTGTGTTTTCCTCGCTGTGTCCTGAAATCTCTAAAGAAGCTCCTCAGTGTGTGCTCTGGCTTTCATCTAATCAATTAAAAAGGGGTTTTGTAAAAATAATGCAAGCTTTTTCAGAATTTTTATAGGGTTACTGGTTGGCATTACCTCAAAGTTGTTTGATCTTTAGAAAAAAAGTTGTGGTTCTGTAAACTCCCTGAAAATTGTAGAAATGCAATGTATATAAGACCTTCTGATTCAGATCTCTGCAAATGACTGCATGCTATAGATCTCTGCATATGGCTCATGTTGGATGCTTGTGAAATACTTCTATCAGCTACAGACAGTTACCTTGAAAGGGATCTGCATCCAGGTAGATGGTTTATAGACTGTCAGGCCACACTGCTGGTTTAGATTTGAGGAATTGCTTTGGAAGAACAAGGCGGGTTCTATTTTTGACATTTCAGCAATGAGACCACTTGTACATTATGACCCAATTTGATTTACTGTAAGAAAATAAGAGTGCTGTAATTTGTAAAAGACATTTATTACATGAGTCAAAAAAAGTAAAAAAAGGGGAGGGAAGGGGAGAGAAAGCAGCTTAACGTCTCTGTCCATCCCCATCTGGTTTTATTTTAATCTCACTCTAGTCACATATGAAATTTTGCTTAGCTGTCTTCATTTTCTTAGTCAATCTTGATTAATGGCCTTCAAAGTAAAAATAATTGGACTGCATCAGGCTTGTTTTATAACTCTTGTTCACAAAGAATGTGAAAGGCTGGAAAATGAGCCTAAACAGAAGGAATGCATTACGTTAGCCTTTGAGAAAGAGCAGTCCTCCAGTTGTGTTTCACTGTGTATTTTTATAACAGGCGCCTCCTTGACTGTCCATGATATTGCAGATATGCAGTGCCAAAAGCTTTTGTGTACTTCATCAGGCTGACCATGTCACCTCACAATCTCCCCGCAGCCGCGTGTGCGCAGGGCGGGAGGCAGCGCCAGCCCTGCCGGGCAAAGCGAGGAGCAGGCGCTCCCTGGAGCTGAGGGGATGCTTTGGGCAAGGGCTCTCTTAACAGCTCTGCTCCCACTCTTCAACAGGATTGCCACGCGATGTAGGGAGCACAGAAGAGTAGTCATACATTGATTTTTGCTGAGGTGAATGTGGCCCTGTGGCCTTATAATTGCCTTTATTCTCCTCCAGTCAGTCCTGGTGGAACAATACACTAAACTGATACCAAATTTGATATTTTTAAAAATCTGCTACATTATGAAAGACTTCAGCAATTTACTAAGATCAATTAACTTTTCAATAAACAGAGTGTACACTTATATTTAAGGAAACAAAAACCCAAAAGAACCAACCACCACCAACAACAAAAACCTTACGCAGGACAAACAAACAAACAAAAGCCTTTTTCTTTGGTGTAATAGGAAAAGACCTGATACAGGAAGTTTTTTTCTGTTGGGACAAGCATTGTTTCAAACTTGCACTCTTGCTGTCAGAATGTTCAGGAGATTGAGTGTAGTCCTTCCTTTGTGTAATGCACAAAACAGATTATTGTGCTTGCATGCTTATGGCAAGATTCAGTATTATGTCCTGCTCAACAAAAAGGAAGTCAGCTTTCTGTTGCACAGCTCAGGGGTGAAACATATTACTTTGATATTAACCAAAGAGAAAGACAATTTCTTCTTTTGAATTATGTAAGTTAGGAATATTTGAGTAACTCATCACAGTCCTGTGAAGTTATACCATATACTATTTCCCTGTACAATTTTGAAATAGGAGCAGTTTATGCTTTTCCTGATGCTTTTCATGTAACAGCCTCAACATATGAACTGAACTTCCATTAAGCTTCCTAAGATTTCTCTGGAGTATGCATGTGATATAGTTATAATACTTTTGCCAGATATGGCTGGATCCAAACTTGGTCTGGAGACGAACATTTTCCCAGAGTAGCTGAGACCAGCTGCTGAGTCCTGTATCTTCTCTTCTCCCAGCAAAGCAAGCTGGGGTTATGCAGATGGTATTTTCATGTCAGTGCAGATCAAGCTGTGCATTAACCTCATGGCATGGACCAAAATCAATCTGCAGGGCTGCCTGTATTCAGTGGGAGAAGAATGCATATCTTCTTCTTTTCACAAGTGTCACGCAAAATACAGTTATCAAGAGATCTCCTTGCCTGCACCACAACATCTATGTGCTGTTCTCTTAAAAAGTTAACAGTGTATTTGAACCCAGAGACGTATGACCTTCAACAAAGCATAGCTCCACCATGACACTCCTCCATAATGTGTCACCAGTTTTGGAAAGTTGGTCTTACAGCTTATAACTTCTGTTGGGCCCAGGGCAAGTAACCAAGATCCATGAAAACCAGAAAAACCTCCACCATCTTCCTCCCCGTTACTGACTGGAAGATGTTGGAGTCTTCAGCTGTAAATCTCAGATCCTTAAATCTTTTCTTCAACAGAATTCTTGACCTATCTGAAGAGAGGAGAGAAGCCTTTGCCAGACACAAAACTGAGAAAATACCACCAGCTGGAGAAACAGAAGTACTAACGCCAGAAAGCTTAAAACTTCAGAATTGTGGCAGTGTCCTCTTGTTCCATGGACATATTTTTTGAGAATTAATTGTTCCAACTATTTAAAGCTTTGTTTCAGTTTTGGCTTGGGCTGCATTATAGCATTGTTCCATTAGACAGCTATAGGATGCATCTACCTACATGAAACTTCTGTATCAATCTCTTACAGCAGCTGCATTTTTCACATGGAAGAAATGAGAGCTTCAACACTTAGACAGTTACTGTCCACATTACAGCAACAGTCTGAGTGACCAATCTCTTCCTTGCACTCTGTTTGCTCTTTTTTAGCATCCACCATGGTACCTCCTCTGCTCATTCTTTGTCTTGGAAAGGCTTGGCCACCAGATGCTGTTGTGTTTGTAGATGATGCTGTGTTTAATGATTTTTGCCCAAGTACTACATTTAAATCTTACAGGCGTAGGAAGTGGTCTGAGCTCCAGCAGCACAATATTGTGTGAACAGCCCAATGCTGGCTTTAATGACCTGGACTCCTAATTCTAAATGTCAGTGGAAATCTGCCAGGCACATATCCTAACTGGCTATATCGAAGCAACAAGAATAACAAATATATTGATAGTGGTGCTTAGATTAGAGAGGAGAACCTAGAGCGTCCTGGTCTGATTTATAAAGTCCTGCATATATCCATTTGCTCATATTGCTTCTTTTTTTCATGATTCATTCCAGCCACCTGTTTTGCCTTAAATTTCAAAAAAAAATTTTGGGGGGTAACTTTTCCATAAGTTTTCTTTAAAAACTGCTGAAGTCCTTAGAATAAAAGAAAGTTTTTCATCTCATCTGGAAATGATAGGGTTTTTTAGAACTAGTTTGTTTGCTTTGCAAAAAGAAATAAGAAAAAAAGAAATAAGTTATTTTTTGGTGTTATTTGCTTCCCCTTGACTTGAAATGATTTTTGTTATTTGGATTACTTGTTTCCATTTGACCAGCAACTCACCCAGTCAATTATTTGCATAGTTCAAGCTGTGACTTCCTATGTGAAACTGAGTTTTCTGTTCCACTTGCAGTGGAAAATGACTGAAAATATCACTGTATTATCTTATAAATCAGCAGTATATTATGTCTTATATTGTGTGCAGAAAGTGTGGTAGAAGTAAGAAAGGTATCCTAGACAAGGGTAGCAGATGGTATGGTAGGTATGGTGTGGCTTTCATGCGCAAAGAGACTGAACAGAGTAGGACTTTTCAGCTTAAAAAAAAATGTTCAGATGATAGGAAAGAGGTACATGAAGTCATGGATATTTCAGAGAATATAAACAGGGAGCTTGCTGTTTCTCTCAATAGAAGAATAAGGGGAAATCAATCCAGTGGTGCTACTAAACAACAGGTCTGAAAGACAGATGAAATGGTTCTCCTTTAGCAGCCACAGTCTCATTTTGTAACTCACTTTGCTGAGGAAGCTTAAGTTTGGAGAGGATCAGTAAGAAATTAGACTTTCCCATGATTTGATCAGTTTGAAACAAAATTGAAACAAACATCCAAGGGATATGGGAAATTCTTCCCTGCTGCTGCTGCTTCTTCCTCTCAACTGGTTTGGTTTCACAGGCAGGACCTGGCCGGGAATTGTTGATCCAGAGGACTGGCCAGGACGTGTGCTGGTCCTGCCTGGCCAGAGACACTGGGCAGCCAAACATCAGCAGCTCTTTCCAGATGTCAGAGAAGAAAACCACAGACTCAGCAACAACGCATGCTTGCATCCTGTGCAGAAACGCTTTACACACGTGTGTGGTGAACACTAGTGTATCAGGCACTTTGAAGTAAAAAGGGAATAGAAATTCCAGAGAAAAGTAGTTTGTAGTTTGTTATGCTTGCACAATATTTGGCTGAAGATATGCAAAACAATTAACTAATTATTGGAATTGAGAAAGGAGAAATCATCATGCACAATCTCTGTGAGAGTCCTCAAAGGCTATCCTCCTTATCTATTTTTTCCCAGGAAAAGGTTTCTGAAGGGAGCTGGTGCATAATGAAGAATGCAGAGCATCATATGCATATTTTCATACAATATTTTCACAATTCCAATGTGGTATGTGATAGAAGCAGAACAGTAGGAATGTGGCCATTATATATTTTATAATTTATAAATTAGTTTCCTTTCTTCTGTTTTGCTTTTTTTTATTCTAATTGGCATATCTTCCTTTCTGGAAATTGATTTTTCAGTTCAAAGCAGCATTCAAAGGAAAAAGAAGAAACTGAAGACAATTTGAATGCATTTACATACTTCTAAATAACTAATCCACTTTTTCAGGGAAAATGAGAGACAAGTATTTACATTTACTCACCTCAAAAGAAGCTGTGAAAATATTAGAACTTTCATCCAATTTTACTTATGCCAGCAATTCTGGTTTTTCTGTAAGAAGCCAGCATTTATTTTACCTCAGTCTAGGACACACATATCTTGAATTCTCAGGAAATAGATGGGGTATGTAGGTATGTCCAAGTAGCTTACAGCTTCTGGACTTAGGAGTTGGCCTTGCCTTGCTCTTTGATCACAAGAACTCTTTGAATTATTAAAATCTAAGGATTTGGGTTTTGCAATGCTGATATACTTACCTATGCTTGAGCAATGGAAAGACTGTTAACAGTGCCAGCAACCATTTCAGCAGTGACATGCAGTCATTTCTAGTTCATTTAAGGTTCAGAAATGAAGTCACCTTCATGCTAACATTAGATCATTCACCTCCTACAATTTAGAATGTTATTGCTTATGGTGTTGTTGGTATAAAATGTCAATATGATGCTCACCTTGGGTGTGGGAATGGATATTAGTCTGAAAACGCTTTCTGTTGGTTACTCAGGCTGAACACTACCTTGTAAAACTGCATTTGTTTGTTTGTCCAAAAAGATTTAGGATTGAACATCATCTTTATCCCTGGTAAACATTTTGTTATATACAGTATACTAATTATTGTTTAACAGAAGTGTTTTTCAGCCCCAGTGGCATAATGGAAATTATATTTCAAACTACATAATATTCTTGGAAAGGGAATATAGACTTAGTGAAGAACATCATCATTTTGCTATAATGATAACATACCTATTTACATAATGATAATGTACATATTTACTGCCAAGAATGTTTGTTCTGCATTAGTGTTCATAGTGTGGCAGGGAGAATTGCAAAATGGAACTTCAATTTGTGCCTGGTGGCTGTTGTCTTGCAGGGGAGCAGAGAAGGGAGAGCAGGCGCTGGCATGTTTCTGGAAAAGAGAAAGAAAAAGGGGTAAGGCTATGTTCTAGGCTTGCATTGTGTACAAGATCTGATCTGCACGTGTCCCTTTGCTTTCCTTTCTTCCTTTTTTTTCTAAGGGACCTTGTCTGTTAAGTAAGTGAAAATCCTTTGTGAGATTCCTGGCAGCAGGCATCAAAAAGATGCTAAAAATCTGTGTTAGCTATGTGCTCTTTCTTTGAACACATTCTCTAGTAATGCCACTGTTGGAATCATTTAATCTGATAGATAAAAAAAAAAAAATCTACATTTTTGGTTTCATTTCAAAACCTGTAAATCTTTGTATACATCTAAAGAAGCGGGAAATCTTAGTCTTGGAGGAGACAGAAAAAAAGTTAGGATACACTGTTTGGTGAGCTGTCATATGTTTTCTGAACTTTTTGTAATAGGAAGAAGTCTCTAAAGAGCCCTTTTCTTCACTCCTCTAACAAAGGCATGTCCCAGTTTATTAAAAAATCATACACAACAATGCTGCCTGCCAGGTTTTATAGCCCTAATGAAAATTTGGTCGAGAGCACAAAAAAATATCTGGAAAAATGCCTGAAATTTCTCTGTCGCAGATGTTTCAACAGAAGGTGCTTGCATGCCATTCGTTAATGTAACGCCATACGGGACTCGGTATGACCACTGCAATAACCAGTAAGTAACACACGCAGTGTGCGCATCACTGCGCCAAATTTTCCGTCTGTTCTGTGGGGCTTGTATCCTGTGGATTGAGACGTACCTTGATAAAACTGTATTGTCATTGAATGATAATATTTGTGGATCACTCTGCTAGAAAACACCCTATCAAGAATGTGGGAGGTCTGTGTAAAGTCGGTGCAGCTCATTGGTATTGCAGTCAGTTAGGAAGGATGGGAATGTTCGTATTTATGTCCCTTTTTTAGCCTATCTTTCAGATGCCAATTTACAGGAGCAGCACTTCAGATATTAAAGCACTTTCTCTTTGAGGGAGGCTGTTGAATTTTAATCTCAGACATGAAGTAATTAAAATGGGCATGTGAAATACAGTAATTATCGATACAGTGGAAAAAATTACACAGCTATAATATTCTCCTGGGATAATTATTTTTTATTTTGTGAGTTTAAAAGAGGAATGGACTAAAAGTAAAAAAAAAATTCTGGAGTACTCTGTACTTCATAAGCTCTGATTTTGTATCTGGAAAGGTAGAGAAGCACCTAAATAACCGCATACATACATTTACCTCTGCACACAGACAAATATTGTCTTCTGCTCTTGGAAGGGAAGGTGTGGAGTATACTGCTTTGATTTTTGTATGTCTGAGGGAGGTGATGTGGAGGTGATCCTATGAGCAGAAATGGGAGTTGTGTGTACAAATCATCCATGCTGTGGTGGGGATGTACATGAGTGCTTCTCGTGGATCAAACCAATACCCTTAGAAACACTTCCACAAGAGTTAAACCTGCTAATGACAAGGGGGTTGAAATTCTTCTATGATCTTTCATAGTCTTCCCCTTTGTTTAACAGTAGGATTTCCTGGACTGTTTGCTGGCTCTTTAGGGCCACAATGATCAAAACAGGAAAAAGTGCTGAGTCTGACTTACCTAGAAACTGGGTTTGGGTTCAAGATTGAGGAAGGGCTGAGATTCAACAGAAATCAGACTTTTCCTGTCAGCTAAGAGAGTCATAAAGATGCCATATATTTGGTTAAACATGTCTCTAGGAGATTTCATTCACATTTGAAATGAATCTAGAAAATATTAAAGGGCTTAACACAGTAGAAGAATCATTGAAACAGATTCAGATCCTAGGGTTGTGAAGCTACATTCAGAGAACTTGAGCTTACACTTCATATGAAAAGCAAGGCTTTGCTCTGTAGTGGTCTTAGTAGACTAATATCCCACTCCAGTAAAACCAGTTAGGCCATTTATCTTCCTCCTTTACTACAATGTCACTTCTTTTCTTGGATGGAACTAAATATAGATGTTTCTAAGAACATGTAAACCATTATAACTGGAAGTCATATCTCTAGGCAAATGGAGACTACTATATCATATTAGACTGTACTTTTTGTTTGCCAAGCACTGTTTATAGGACAGTGCTACTGAGGTTTTTTTTCATTTTATTTCCTATGTGCTTTCATGTATGACTTTTCATCCATAGTTCAAACCTTAGAGCTTCAAATTAGGTTTTGGCCAGTGACATTATGGGTTTCATGATATTATGGATTCAGAAGAATGCCCAGGACATTCCTATTCAGGTGAGTAATCTATCTTTAACTCTTCCATAACCAAGTTTACAGTCAGGTTTGCTGCTGTTGCCAGAGAAGGAAGAGTTGAGGTGCCTCCAGTTTTAGCTCCTTGAGGTGTCATCAGCTGCCCCTGCTGTGATCTCAGCAGCAAAAAGGACCAGGCAGCCCAACTCTCTGATGCTGGTCTCCATCCCAGTTCACCTTTTTCAGACCATTCTTCCTGTGGCAGGGGTATCCTGACCATTCTCAAGTTTCTGCCATGCCAATGTTGAAAGACCTTGAGTCTGCTCCACCATCAAAGGCGAGGTTTATAGAGTTTAGGCATACCAAGTGCACAGAGCATTGCTGTGACTTCTGCATGAAAATTACATAAAAGCCAACGTAATCTCATCATGTGGAAAATTTGCTTAATATTGTCTCAGGAAGAGTGGGCAAGTAAGGCACACAGAACTGCCTCTAAAGCCTTTGCAAGCTGAACCTCAAGAAACTTGCCAACAACATGTAATTGTATGAATGGAAAAAAATGTAATTATTCAACCTTTCCTTTGATCTGGGAGGAGATCAGCATTATTAGAATAGATTAATTTCAGTAAGTCAGTGATATCTGTTGGTTCTACGATCATTATTAACTATTTTTCCTGGATATAGAATTGATTGAATTTGCAAATCAAATTTCCCTGCACTCTATAAACCTCTTTTCTGGAAGTTAAAGCAAGTGGCTATTATAGAATTGTTCTAACGAAACTAAAAGTATGGGGAGGTGGAGCAGGAGGAAGAAAAGAAAAGAATAGGAAGCACTTTGATTAATGCCCACCAGGCTAAACATGCTGCGAGGGTTGTGTTCTAGCCTGGTGTCTCAGAAAAGAGGTGTGCTGTTTTATTTCTCTAACCATATATTTATTTGTAATTTGTTTTGCCTTTGTAAGATTTCTTTTTGCTTTTGTAAGCACTCATTCACCTGCTCTATTTTCTCACTGGCTTCAGCAGGTAGATTCCTTTTTATTATATTGCCTCTGGAAGAGCATCATTTTCTTCGAGTCTTTTAATGAACCTGGACAACATTAAGGGATCAGAGAAATCAGAGTTGAAAATGATACACACCATCCACCCCCACTCCTCAGGAATTCCTTGGCAAGCAGGATGATATCTTATATCCCTGCCCAAAACTGCAGAGCTACTACCTATGTCTTTATCTCCCAACACTATTTGCAGCTAAAGTGTTTCAGGACCTGAGAATGATCCTTTTCATTATTAAATTATAATGAGGGATTAAGTCCCCTTTATGGCAGAATATGCACACTTAAAGGTGATGAATCTGCAACTACAACAGTGGGAATTTGCAAAGCACTTGCAGGAGCCTTGCCCAACCTGGCCATTTGCACAGGAGCGTAAACAAGGGCAGTGCAAGGAAGAAAACCAAGCAAAATCATCACATAAAGTATGAAATTTTCAGCCTGGCTGATAAAAAGAGGACCCAGATACCTGCAAAAGAAGTTTGACCTTGCAAGATTTCAAGTAAAATCTTTCTATGAGCAGAGATGTTAAGGCCATACAGCAAAGCCAGGGCCTTTCCCTCNAGATGTTAAGGCCATACAGCAAAGCCAGGGCCTTTCCCTCCTCTCAGGTGCCAGGTTATAGAGCTCAGGAACATTTCTGATTCGTTGATTTCCTTTCTCTTGGGAATCTATCTTCTCCCCAATATCTCTTTCATTCATTTGCACTTTTTTATTATCATGCACAACTTTTAATAGTGATAAGGCAGACTATTACTTGTGATACAGCAGT
>WAAG01044649.1:2843-20210 GCA_013390105.1 Tichodroma muraria
GCAGGGCTCTTGAAATAATAAATGCCTTATTACTTCTATAGTAAAGGCTCAGATGACTTTTGTGTTGAAATGTACCACTGACTTTTGTTTTTTTCCACCTAAACCATTAATGCTACTACAGCAAAACAGATCTTATAAATTCACACTGTTGGTGATTTTGATTTAGTGTAGTTTGAGTGTCATACTCAGGAAAAAATTACTCTGATTGACCTAGGGTAAGCAACAGTTAAAATTACAATTAATCTTATAGTTTTATTGTGTCCTTGAAGTCTGTAAGAGTGGCTAACAACTATTGCCATTTATTGTCTTCCTTCACTTTAGATTATTATGTCTTCCATCTAGCTTCACAGCCTTCTTTTTGGCTAACACTCACCATACTGACCTCCCTAAAGGCTGTACCACTGTGAGTGTCACTCTCTGGTTCAGCACTCCCCAAACCCAAAGGGTATCCACCCACATGTCTGAGCACTGATGTGCAGCTGCCAGGGTCATCTCACCACTGTGTGAGCGTCCAAAGGAAGAGCAAACTGAAGCAGTAATACAAGGAAGCCAATTTACACACCTGGGAACTAAGAGCTGCAGAGGCTGGTCACTGAAAAGGGGCAGCAGAAGCATCATGATACAGATACCTTTGCACTCTGTTTTTCTCGGGATGGGATTATACATTTTGCTACCTCTAGCTGACATGAGCTACCACCCTGCTCTTCCAGCAGCATCTAGCAGTGACCTTGCTTCTGTCTTTCTTCCAGATGTTGCTGGATGTCTTGCAAAGGTGAAGCAGGGCTAATGCAGTATGCTCATTTGAGTTACTAAGTCTGTCCATATAAATGCAGCTAGAGAAATGAAAGGTCTGTCACTGCAAGCCCATCACACAGACTCAAAAAACCCAGCCAGGGAGCCTGTGATACTTGCAGTGGGAAAAAATGGATGTGAACAGCAAAGGAGGGTGGGGTGCTTTTTGAGCTGTCACATAGCATTAGGACAGGGGTCTTAACCAACAGAGCTGACTGGCTACAAGGGCCAGCCTAGAGCTAGTGAAAATGGGAGTTAGGAGAAGCATAACTTCAGTTTTGTAATTTCAGAATTCCCTAGTGGCCTTGGAGAACACCTGAGAAGTCACAGAGCTAATTCTGTGCCATGCATCCTCTCCTATCTTCTGATAGGTGCACTGATTGGGCTTAACCATTTGGTCTCTAGTCACACTTGTCACTCTGCTGTCAGAACAAGGACCCCCAAAGGACATGAATTTAGAGAATCCCTGAATCCATACCAAAACACACATGAGGGATTGTTGATAGCATAAAAATTGGCACAAACAAAGGACACTATGGTGCCCTTCTACAACTCTCCACCCTGGCTATTCTCAAAGAACCAGTGAGAGTCAGGAAGGGAGTCTAATTCATATTTCATTCCTGGCATGAGAGTCTTGTCAGTCACAACTGACAAAACTACTGTCTTCATGTTTCTGTCTCAGAATCCCACTCTGGCGTTTGACATTCTCTCTTCTCCTCTCCTCTCTCTGTGCCACTTGCAAGCTTAACGAGCCGTCTTACATCCATCTGATACCATCAAAACTCTATTTGCACATCTAAGAGCTTTCTGCATACATTTGAGAGCTTGACCCTTGATTAGTTCTCTCTCTTTCCTTTTATCACGATTTGTCTGTTGACCTGGCCTTTGTCTTAGACTGTGTTAATGTATCCTGCCTCTCTTTAGCCTACAGTGTTTGGGACAGAGAACATATTTAACTTCAAATTCCTATAGCATAGTTCATATTTATAGCTACCTCTTAATAATAGCGACAGCCCCTCATAGATGATGGCACAAGATGCCGGGAGTAGCTAGGACAGACCACTGTTAACAAAGAGCTTAAGGTAACTGACAAAAAACATTGCAGTTTTCAAAGGTATTTTGAAACCATCCAATGACTCGAAATTGTGAATGATATGAAGCCCACATAGGAAGTCTGAGCCTTTATCTCCCTGCATCAGAGGGAACTGGAGACATACAGTCATTACTTAATGTGCCAGCTTTGTTCTGCTTTAGAAAGAGAGCTCTGATTTCACTTTTAGCACTTTATGTAGCTCTCTGCACTAAACACCCTATAGCATTACTGTGAACTACAGTTCTCCCTCGGGAAGTCTTTTTTCTAGGTCAGTATTTCCAAAGTTCTCGTAGCTTCAGCCTTTTTTCCAAGGTTGGCTTTTATTTTTTATTTTTTTTTCATTCTTTCTTTTTTTTTTCTCCTCTTGGTGGGGGTTGAATCTTACTGTTACCAAGAAATGCAAGAGGTTTTCATTAAGGAGAGGAGACATCAGCTGAAGTTGTGCATGTTCCAGTGGTGGGAAGATAGACACCATTAAAATTCTTACACTGGCTGTTAGTAATTTCTGTGCAACATATGCTAAATAGGGCTTTCAACTTCAGTTGCAACTCTGAAATTTCTCATCTGGACTGATAAGTTAGCAAACTTAAAGGTTTAGCAAACGTAATTATTACTTGCAGCCTAGAAATATTTGTCATGAAGAACACAATACCCACCTTAACATGAGAGAAGAATGTTCTAGGGCTATGAAAGTAGATTTTGTTATAAACAAATGAGCTCCTGCAGACCCAGCAGAGACCTGTAGTTCAGTTCCAGTAGCCTCACAGATGTTTCAGCAGCATTCTGTGGTCATTTTGAATGGTATAATGATGTATGTTAATTAATTATATCTATTATTTGAGTTTGCTGATGAATTAATGCTTGCTTACTGCTTTGGGCATAATGCTACAGGATTTCCTCATGAAACAGTGCAGCAATGCCTGATAAAAAGTAGAATTAGATCAATAGGCAAAGGCTCGCTGAAAGCCTGTTTAAACCCTTAATACAGGAGACTAATTTTAAAGCATCCATCTTGACAAGTAAATGACTTTTGTTCTTTTAGTTGTTTCCAAGGCCCTGAGGGTATTACCAAGCCTTGCTCTCCCTGCCCAGCCTCCCACAGAACTTCCTCTCCACACCCCTTCTCAGTGAACTCCCATTTCAGTCCAGGCTGTTCATCTCTGACTCAGGGATATGGATGCCATGGGCTAGAGCTCTACCCTGGTTGCCTTGCCCCTTTGCTGGCATCAGTGGGGTGGGATCTGCCTGCTCTAGGAGCCCCCAGCCCTGGCTGCACCTTTAGAATGACTAAGAATGTGCATTTTCTGCTCTTAGGGGATTTGTGTTTAGGCTCTTTCTTATGGAATGTTACGCAGGGAAAAGGCTTCAGTAAGACTCCTGCTAATATTTTTTTAGATAGACAAATATAAGGTTAAAGAGGAATTTTGTCTTTTGTCAAATCAAACAGTGAAAATGAGGTGTGGAATAAAAAGCCCCAGATTGAAGAGCCCCCCTGCACAGTTAGCAGCCACCATTAAAAACCAGTTATTTTTTCCCTTATTTTTTAATCCTTCTTTCCTCAACAATATAAGCTTGTATTTGAGAGTCCAAGTGACACTAGAAATAACTTGTGCAGGAGCATTTTTTTCCTCTCTCCTTCCAGTGAGAGTGATTGAAAGGGACAATTAGCTGTAAAAGGAGCTGGCTCTTAATACATGTACTCAAACTAGGCACCTTCTGTATACTGAGAATGTTTCTCATTAATGAGCTCCCTATTCAGCAGTGGTCAGCTCTGCTGCCTGCTTCAGCAAGCCGACTGCCTTCTTCCTTTGGGGCTCTCTGTTCCCCAGAAGAGAGTGGGAGGAAACACATCAAGGGCTACATGGACTGCAAAAACAGCTGAAATTTCTGCTCTTCCTTTGCTTATAAAGGCCAGAGCAAGGCTTGCTTTTTATAATTTCTTTTTTTCATACCTTTCCCCACTCTGTCACTAAGTCAGCTTAAGTATTTGCAGTGATGAGCCTCATCAAGCGACTGATTTTCAAGTAGAGCTCCAGACAGAAAAGGTCGTTAAAATGTCAATGACAACATGTTCCATGCCGTGCATTGGAACATAACAATTTAATACCAAGCTTTGCCACAAGTATCTGCAGTCCTAAGTCATGATCTTCCTGATTGAAAAGAAGCTGATTTCCTTGAGCAGAGAAATCGCCAAGTCCTCAGACTCTAAATGACTTGTGGCTTTCCTGAAACCAGTTGACCATTTTCCCTTTGATCTGTCAGGAGTCTGTCCCCATGTTTGGGTTTATTTCCCCAGAGAATGTGTAGAAGAAACTGCTAGAGAAAGAAAACACTAAAAATAGCAAGACAGAGTTCCTTATGCTAGAACACCTCTCATTACGCTTAGGCAGACTCATCTGCAACTCAGATAGAGGATTTGGTCCCTTGAGGTAGAGCAAGTAATTGCTATTTGGCATGGTTTCTTCCTTCTTCCTTGAGTACGTGCACATGTACTCTCTCAGATGCCCATGTACTCACTCTCCCCTTTGTTACAGGGTCACATACAAGTGCTATATGCATGATTTGATACCAATTTGCTTAGGGTTTTCTTTTGTAACCCACTGGCAATAAAATAACTCTCCAATAGCAATGACTGCTCAGCTTTGGAGTTTTATATCTGTACTTCACACTAGGTCACAATCTTTTAAAACCTGTCCTACTTCTAAAAGGGTTAGTGAACATACACTAAAATCCAGTTGTATTAAAGGAGAGCAGGATGTGTACATCAGTGTACTGGCCTGGCAAATCATTCATCCCCGTAAAGGTGAGGGAACAATTAAATTTGACCCTGATATGTAGGGAGGACAGGGAGGCATTGACACAAAAGCGACTTGGCAGGAAACTTCTGAGTCTGCTCTAGACTTCGGTGCTGTGCTCTGTACTGAAATATGGGGCTTTTGAGATGTGGGTCCAGCAAGGTCACCCAAGCAGCACAAGGAGCAGTGGTGTCACATACGTCACTGAGCAGGAGCGGGTGAGTGCCCAGACACTGACACTACAAACTGCAGTGAGTCCCAGTAAAGAAAGCTCTGCACTGGACAGACAGACCTTCACTGTGGAGTTAACATGGAGCAAATGCCCTCGGGGCAGATCTGACTGCTCTGAAGCTGTTGACTGCTTGCTACATGCCCCCCCCGGCTTATGAGCTGCCCTCTCAGCGTGTTCTGCTTCCCTCAGTGGCACAGCCCTGCTGCATCAAGGGACACGGTGTTTACAGTCCGAAGAGAGGTGAGTTACCCTAATACATCTGAGAAGCAACTTACAGAGGATAAGATGGGATAAAGCATGGGTCAGTCTTAAAATTCAAGCATGGCCTGACAAAAAGCTGTTTATAGAGAGCGCTACATCTGCTGCATTACTGACTTGCAACTTGCCTGCCCCAAAGGACATGCCCCAAGGATTTCTCCTGCTTTGGACTGCTGTACAGCGAGAATATACCTTCTCTCTCTGCTGTCTGAAGGCAGGAGTAAATTATAGAGAAAGAGAACTTTATTGCAGAGTAGAAAACTATCAGTCAAGGGACTGTATGTGGCAAACCAGAAGTGTGTGTCTCCAGTTACACTTCCTCTCATGGCAGTAAGTTGAAACCTTTGGTACGGTTCTCTTTCGTAGTTTGTTATCATTATCAATTCTTACATTCTTTTGGGCCCTGTTAAATGGCAGTATTAGATTACTAGTCACCAGTGTAAGGGCCCGTATCTCCTCATTAATAGGCTGATGTGTTTTTAAGAAGCCATTTTGAGTATTTTTCACTGTAAGGATATTTCCATCATGGAATATGATCATTTTGTACTTGCTTTTGTTTTGGCTCTTCTGTTTTTAAATATTAGCACTTCAGTGTGCAGCTTAGATGAGCTCAGTTGAATCTTCTGGATGCAGTATTTCATATGCTCTTAAGCTCAAAACTATACTTGGTACTATGGTACTATAGTGGTACTATGCTTTCATATTAAGTGCCCTATATACTTAATAATGTTTTACAGTCTTGTGATTTTGTTCCTTGTTGTGGTTCTGGGGTTTTTTTTGTTGTTTGTTTGTTTGTTTGTTTGTTTGAAACCTTGTTCAATTGAAAGAAGAAAATAAGCATGCAGAAATCCAACTTTGACAGTTTGGGGCCTTTCACCCCATTTTTTTAAAAGGACAAAATTAATTGCCAAATCATTCAGATTCCAGTTCAGATTCAGCAGGATCTGGTAGCTGATAGGGAAAACAAATTTCAGAACATGTAATTGATTTAATGAAGAAAACATTTATCAATAATATTGATAAATATCTGACACATGCTAAGATTCATTTGACTGGTGTACAATGATCAGTAGGAAGAGAATTGAAAACCTTCTCCATTTTGAATCTGCAAGGCAAATACAAAACACAAAAACCAAAAGCTTTCAGGAGGCTTTATCAGGATGGCTAGGAGCAGTTAGGGATGCAGACCAGATCGCCATCTCCCTTTCACGACCCCAACCCCCTTTTAGATTATGCTTTGCCCCTGGGTTGCTGCTTAAATTTGCTATCCATTAGTCCCTAGTTGATAGCATCAAGGTCGGATGCTCTACTCGAATCAACAGCTGAATTACCCATATCTTCTGACACCATCAAAAGCAAATTGCTAGCTAATCACTTAGGAAAGGAGACAGCAACAAATAGTTCTGTGACCAGTGAGGCTAATAAACACCATTTTCCAGTGGATCTCTTTTCTCTTTAAACCCTCAATTGTTCAGAAAAGCATAATCTTCTTAATTTTTCCTGCATGTGGCCACTAACATCTCTGCTTTGCCTTTTTGGCAATGCTTGTCAAAGTAGAGACTGTCTTCAGATTATCTAGTTTATTTGCAACTGGTCAGTGGGCTCAAATGTTTTGTGCTAGGGAAAGGCTGTAGGCTTTGTGTGGTCACAGGAACTGTAAATGAGAACTTTGCAAGGGTTTCCTCTGCATGACCTTATTGTGTGTGTCTCCTGAGAAGTTAAAAAGCTGAAAGGTGGCAACGTGTTTGAGAGCGTCTTTTCCCCTCACAAAGATGGGAGTGTTCAGGGCCAGGCCATGGACCCTTTCTGTGAAATCACTCCACGGTCTTGCACCATGCTCTGCACCACAAGGAAGTTGTAGAACATCTCTGGTGTAACAGCTGTTGTGAACAAAAGTAACTGGTTCAGAATTTATTTGGTCTTAGGGTAAAGTTATGAACAAGGGAAACTGAATGTCGTGGAAAAAGCCTAGATCATGGCTTTGAGTCCTAAATCCATCAATAATCATGGGAATATATAACTTGGAAGTTGTCCATTATATTTGTGTATTTAGCTGTAGGCTTTTTGTGTCGTTATTATATACGCATAGTCAAAAAAGGAACCTGGATTTAAGAAAATTTGTAGTCTCTTGTAAATGCTTTCTGGGTGCTAGCAAACAACAATGAATTTTTCTAGGTTAATAATAAGCTAGTTAAGGTACAAAAAAAGAACAAAGTTATTTTTGAAAGCTCTGGTAATAAGCACATAATGGTTTCATTATCTAAAGTTCAGTCACAACAAGGACAAAGAAATCCCTCTTATGTATGCTGAAGAGCTTTCCAGTTTTGAAAAAAAAATCAATACTATATTCACACTAATGTTGGGTTGCATAAAATATTGACTGGAGTCACACTGGTGGTTTTACATAAAGACTTAAAAGCAATTTTGGTTGTCTGAAAGATTCTAATTGTTTTTTCCCTTTCCTGAAGAGTAATGAAAGGACGACTAAAAAGCAGAACTATATAGTTATTTTATAACTGGCACTAACAAATTTCACCAATTACAGAGTCCATTCTGTAAGCAATGAATGTGTGGCTCCCAATTAATCTAGTGTACCTCCAGGCAAGGTCTAAATCAGCTGGATACAGCTAAAGCAATTTGCACACAGCTAAAAGCAAATTGGAAAATAAGTGTTCCACGCTACTGCCTATCTTTTCAAGCCAAATACACAATCAGTATTCTGGCAGCAGCACTCTGTCATGTTATTTGCAACTATCAATTTTAATTATAACAATTATTGATTAGTTGGGAAAGTGAATAATCTAATGTTCAAATGAGGTTGGCGCGGCTGCTGGGGATCATTTTTCGCTTTCCTGCACTTGTACATTCGGTGTTAGGAAACACCATGCAGAGAATAGACATGCAAAGAATATACCTGTACCACTGTGATGAGCTCAGATAACTACCACTGAAGGTGCAGCTGTGATCTCTTTTTTTTATTTTTTTTCCGATTTGTTTACAGCAAGCATCCAGTTTTAGGATTCACCATTCTGCTGTACAGAAAGGGTAATGTGAATTGAATTAGGGTGTGAGAGGATTCCATGAGGAACATAGGCAAATACTTTCAAACTCTGGCACCTAAAATCAAACTCTAGTTTTCTTACTTAACCACCCAGAGTGCTCCTGTTGCCCATTGGCACGAGCTATTTTTCTAACCTATTTACTTTTAGACTCAAGCTGTTCCTTTGTAGAACAATGCTTCTCTTGGAACAGAGAAGAAAGAAATATCCAGCCCTAGCTGAACTAACAAGAACATTATGTGTTTCAGCTAAATAAATAGCTGGGGGAAGAGGGCATCCTGACTTGAGCAGTTACAGCCACAAAGGCTGAACGTGAATTCTCTGAATCTGAGTTCCTGGTACAGGTTCATCTCCACTGCTAATCAAATGCCCTACATAGTGTTTCTGAAGACATTCTGTTTCCACTTGAAGTGACCCAGTAAACACTCCACTAATAATTACTGTGCTCCAGAGAAGCCTTTCAAGTGCACTGCAGACTGCCTCAGCCCAGGCAGGGGGAGAACAGGGGAGCTTTCCGTCACACGTGCTCTGCTTGCCTCGTGGCTGAAGGTGTCTGCTGTGCTGGGGACGCGTCCTGTAGCACGGCACAGAGCTGGCACCTGCACCTCCTGTGGGGCAGGCTGGGCACAGCCGCACCACCTGCCTGGCTGCTGCTCACGCAGGCGTGACTTCTGTGTTTTGAAGAGGCAATGGGCCACCACTGAGGTCAGATGAGAGGGATCAGGTCCAGGATCGCAGCACTGCCCATTTACCTGCTTTTGAATTTAAAGCTGTGTACTAAGTAAACGTTTTTTTGTGCAGTTTTGCAAATAATGGTCAGTGGATAACTGGCATAGTAGGTGGTAAATTGCACTGTTGCCGGGAAACTGTGGATGGATGTGAAACTGGGAAGGTCAGCTGCAGCAATTAGTTATCAAGAGAGAATAATTTCAAAGACCTGCACAAGGATTTAGCTATGCAACACCCACTGTCTTGGCAAAGCCTAGTACAGCTAATCATCTGCTTTGAAAATGCGAGGGTATGCGTCCTTGAGTTGGACAAGAAGATCTCTCTGCCTATTCACCAGCCAAAAAAATGTGCTTACGGTGCCTTATTCTGAAATGGAAAACAAGAAAGGAAAAAAAAAGTAGCAAAGACAAAGGAATGAGTCCTGAGCGTGCCAAACATGGAAATGCCAGTGTCTGATAATAAAAGTGCTCTAAGAAAAAAAGATAGTGAGATACTTAGATAAGTATGCATACATGTGAGATCATCTGGTGATCAGGTACAGCTTTGGCACACATGCACACACAGTGAGTGTAATATTGTTCTCTGGCATGCTTCCTGCTCAGTCTTTTGTCTTTCTGAGCTCTTTTGTTTGGAGTTTAAATTATTTTTTTCCTGCCCATCAAAGCTTCCAACCTGCTCAGCCTAGTGCTGCACAAATACACTTTCAAGGAGAGGCCTGTCCCCAGCATTTTCATTCTTCTTTTCTTTCTCTTTTCTTTTGTTGAGGAAAAAAAGCCCCACATGTGGAAATTTCCTGTCCCATATTATTTACCACTGCAAGTATTCTTGTAATAGAGAATCATGAAAAGTTATAGACTGCAGTCCTTTAACCTGCTGTAAAATAGTGTGATTTGTATTTTGTTAAGCCATAAATTGATAATGTCACACCTTTTCTATTATTTAAAACATAGTATTAATATTAAAATTACCGTGCCTGTCCATAACTTTGGGATCAGGTATGTACCTCAAGGGATCCTGCTCCATCTGCAGTAAGTGCTTTTCACTTCAGATTAATATAATTTCATTTGCCCTGTCAGACTATGCAGATGGAGCAGGCCTCAAACCACATGGGGTCAAGTAGGAGCCCAATTAGGCAGAGTTATTTTTAAGTTCTGGAGGGCACAGGGTCAGCACACTGAAGAGATTTAAGCACCTAAAGATGTAGATAGGTGTCTCATGTATTTTCAGAAGTGCTATCACGCCGCTGTTGAGGGGAGCTAGGCATCTGGTAGCTATCTTGAAAAGCACGTTTTGAGATTCCTGCAAAGAGCTTGAATACTTTTGGAAATCCATCTTCTCCTGCCATAGGAAGGTGCAGGCCATGTAGGTGAGGCCACCAGTGGTTTCACGTTCCCAGTCTCATCATCTCAGGTGTGCCGAGGTTTATCCTCATGGCCAAGGCTCCTGCAGCAGCCCCTGGACACGCCTGTGTTGTTCAGGAGGTCACAT
This sequence comes from Tichodroma muraria, assembly GCA_013390105.1. NCBI lineage: Eukaryota > Metazoa > Chordata > Aves > Passeriformes > Sittidae > Tichodroma > Tichodroma muraria. The sequence goes on from WAAG01044649.1 coordinate 13,290, forward strand.
GTGCATCGGCCATCCCGGCCGTCCGGAGCGCTGTGTGCGGAATTCGCCAGGAAACAGGGAAGCTGACAGCGTGGGTGAGTGAGCGGCACTCAGGCACGGCATGGGGATCTCTGATGGGTCTCTTGTCTGGCCAAGGGAGGGTCAGAGAACATAAACTCAACCACTTTCCATCCAGCCCAGTCATCAGAAGTGGCCATGATTAAATACCTGGAGAAGAGAAAGAGTTTCAATGTTAATGCTTCTCTATCTTCTGACAATTTCCAGTCAGGAAAGGTTTCTAGTGTAGTTTCTCTATGCAATAAGTAACAAACATTTTTTTCTTTTTTTACCACCAAAGGGCTTTTTCAATCTCCTCTTGAATTCAGTATGAGCTTTTTGTACCCACGTTGTTTCTCCTTTGCCAAGGATTTTCCCAAATGCATTGCCAATCACACAAAGACCCTCTCTGCATCTTGGATACAGTCCTTCTTACCTTCTTTTGATGACCAAGGATTCTTGTACTGGAAGTAACAGCAAAATAATTTCTTTCCTACTCATTCCTCTATACCTCTCATGATTTTATAGTCTCCAACATATTCCACCTTAAATCATCTCTGTTCCACGCTAAGGAATCCCAGCCTAATTTCTTTTCTCTTTTTCCTGTATGGCACTTACTAAACATCCTTGCCGTTCTTGTTCGAAACCTTTCTATTTATACTATATCCTCTGTAGATGCAGGGATTCATGTCTATCTTTCTGCTGTAGAACAGCCCATTTATTCCTGCCTTTAACTTCCTAATTTTAGCTGGTTAATCTTTCCTATGTGTGTTTTTATACTTCTTTACAAGGCATGGTGAAGGTCTCTCTCAAAAGCTTTGTGGTAAGTCACATAGGAGCAGTCTGCTTGAATCACCCTTTTTCAATACACACGAGTCCCCTGACCATCAACAGGTTTGTGAGGCAGGACTTCCCTTGACTTGAAATAGAATTGGTATACAGGAACCAAGCTTAAAATGTTTCCAGCATGAACGAGAAGTAGTCACTTTGAGCTAGAGGCACTTTGGCATTTTAATCTTATGCTGTGAATTGTGTTGGGATTTCAGACACACTTGGAATGGAGCAGATGATACATAGTCCTTAGGATTCTTTTTAGGAAACAACTTAGGAAAATGAGAAATGTGTACCCTCAGCCATATTTTATAAAATCTACCTCCTTATTTTGCTCTTAGAATCACAGAATAATTTCTCCTGGAAGATACCTGTGAAGGTGTGCAGTCCAGCACCTAGCTCAAAAAAGTTTTGATTAGAAGAGGTTGGTCAGGGCTGAAGAAATTTATGTTAAAGGATGGAAATCCCACTCCTCTCTAGGCTTCTGTTCTAGTATTTCACCACATTCATGGTGAAAATTACCTACTTGAAATTTCCCATGTTCCATCTTGTATCTTTTGTCTTTTTGCCCACCCCTGTATAGCTTTGAGAAGGGTCTGGTTCCACTTTCTCCTCATCCTTCTACCAGGCAGCTGTAGCCAGCAGTGAAATCTCCCTTCCTCCTTCCTTTCTCAGGGCTGAACACACTCAGATCTTTTTAGCCACTATGACCTGATGCATTGGTTTGACAGCACCAACAGCAACAGCATGTTTCAGTTCTTGTTCCTAATAGTGAATGGGACAGGACCAGGATGCAAATGTTACCCACATAGAGTTGGATTAAATCCTTAACAAGTTTTTTAATTAGGTTCCTCAAAAACAGTCAGTTAGATCTAAAGAATTTCACTAGAAGTCAGAAATTAATTAATTCCTGAAGCATTGGCTGAATGAAGTAATATGTACACTATGTACCAGGGCAGAGAGCATGTGCACTACAAAGTTAAATCCTAATAGAATAATCACCCAGAGGGGGGTAATCAAAAGCTAGTAGAAATTAAAGCAATGCAGGATGCTCCAGCTTAGACTAAAGTGATTTCCATCAGAGCAGATCTGCAAAGACCAGATGAGGTTTTAACTGCTAGTTTGCATACTTGGAGCCTTACAATATTCAGCAGCTGTGTGTGTTGCTCTTGATATTCCTCTGGTTCCCAGCAAAAGGGATGGAGCTGTACAGCAGGGAAGCACAGAGAGCCTTCACCACAGTGCTGGGAGTTTCTCTGTTAGGTACTATTCCACTCAGTTGTCTGCTATTCCATTATTTCACATCTATAACCCTACCAGAGACTGAAGTGTCAAGGTGAGTCTTTTCAGTCTGCCGATGATACAGATTCAACTCTCAGCTGCTCCACAGAGCACACAGAAGTACATTTCCTGAGTCTGAGTGTGGTATGGGGTAGGTAAAGGCAAATCAGGTGAAATCAGTCTGGAGGATAGCAAAAAAAAAAACTCTCCAGAAGAGCTTCTTTCATAAAATTCCTGGGTTTTTTTATAGGAAATAAAATTGTCAATGCACAAGACACTGACCACAGCAAATCCAGCCTTGACAGTCTGCTTAGATTGGAATCCAGATCTGAAATTTAAAATATTCAGAGGCAATAATTTTATTCCAGCTGTGTGTCCTCACATCTGCAGTTCTGAAATTTATTGCAAATCTTTGCCATTTCCAGAAAAGTGTATTTAGTGAGTGTCAAAAGAGGAACAATGCTGCAGATTACAAACCAAGCTCCAGTTCCGGATTTGTTTGGCAGTCATATACACAACAGCAACTTGGTGCTTGCTCCAAACAAGAAGGTCTGCCTAAATATATATTGATAGCTATGGCAGGAAAATTGGGTGAGTGCTCATATGTTTGGCAAACAGTTTAGGTATGCAGATGACACCTTTAGGTGCTATCATCCTGTTCTGGCTTCTTCCCAAATTCATTTTAGCCTCGACAGAAGTTTTGTGAGGCTCCTGAGTACACAAATCTCCTTTAAGAGAATATTTGTATTAGATGTGTGTGTGTGTGTGTGTGTGTGTGTGTGTGTGCATTTGTGTGCAGAAGAAAAAGTTCTGCATAAAGGGACCAACTGGAATCTGATCCACTAAATATTTCCAGTGTTGAATATGGAATTGTTTCCAAACTGCTTACACTTCAGATTTTTCTTTGTTAATTTTTATTTCAGAGATGGTAAGATGAATCGGTTATAATGGTTCTTCATCTTGGTTTTCAGAGACAACTGTTCTAAATGAAAAACAATATCAGGCAAATCTGGACAATGTGAAAAACAAACAATAAAAATAAAGGCCAAGGCTGACCTTGACAACATTACTGCTGAATGTGACCCAGTGTGAATGATGTATCCATCCAACCCAAGAATTTAAGTGTCTTCCAAGTGAGCTTGTAATATGACAGAGTATTGGTAAGATCTTTTGAAAAAGATGAGAAAGACGCGAAATTTAAATGACAAAAGGCTCATTAAAAAGCTTGTAATTAGGTTAAATTTCACAGTCAAGTGTATTTCTTTCTCTGTTTTTCTTATTTCTAATATTATATGTATGCATACATGTTATATGTAAGTCTACTTTAAAAACTTTATATGTATAGATATTTAAGTATGTGTGCATGCACACAAATATGTAAAACTACAACTGACTTTCGGACATTTAAATACAAGTTATATTTTCAAAGGCATAAGTTAAATGATTCGCTAAGTTCCCCCTAAGTGCAGAAACTTTAAAGGCTGTTTTTGAAATAAGCCAGTTATTTTTGAATTAAACAGAAAGAATGTGGATGTAGAAGTTGCGAGCTCCTGTTGACCACTAGCCCAGAGCACATCCCCGCCCTGGCAGATATCTGTGGCAGGTTTCCCTTCATGCTGCAGGGAGAGTGGATGCCACCACTCTCATCACTGCAGTGAGGGTGGCACTCCGCCTGCCCTCCCTGGCACACCAGGCCCAGTGATCTTCTGGGAAGGGGATCAGACAGCACATGCTTGTGGACAGCTGTGAGGTGAGTCGTTATTTGGTTGGAGGACGTCTTTTAGGTTTTGGGGGCTGTGTTGGGTTCTCCTCATTCATCAGTATTTCTAATTTTTCTAGAGGACTTTAATACACGTACGATAACATACTGCCTTTCAGCACATGGTTAGCCAATACTCCAGAGAGACCCTGCTGCTTTTCTTCCCCCAGAAGCATCCCTCAGTCTGGGAGGGTAGTGCCAGTCAAGGGCAGGCTTTGGGACAGCAGGAATGGCATTTTCTTTGTATGCACAGCAGCCTCCTTTTGGTTACTTTATTCCTATCTCCCAGGCATCTGCTCATCATTTCCTTGAGTGTTTGGATAGGGTAATGCAGTGCACATTTTGAGAAGGTAGAAGCTGCCACCACCAGCGAGGTGCAAAGGGATGATGAAAATGTTGTGGTGGCCAAGTTTATTTTCTTATACCGATTCTTTCTTTTTGCTGCTTCAGCTCCACTCCACTCTCAGCAGGTAAATCATACAGATTTATATTCAGTGTGCCAGAGATGCTGACCTCCCCGATAAATTCAAATTCATAACTGTCAAAGGTATAGAAGCCACTTGTCCCAGTGGATAAAATGGAGGGTAAAATGTATTCTATTCCCATAGAAATTAATGGAATTTGTTTTCACTTAAAGCAGGGCTGACTGTGGTTCAATGACACTGAATTTCACAGATTTGCATTGATTTGCTAATGAGAAATTTACACCACCATTTTCTTGCCTTTAAATTTGACCCTTTCACTTCAGCTTGAATTGATGATTACTGTAGGAACAGAATGAACTTGATCCACTTCTCTGGAGTGAACGTAATTCAGTGAACAAACTATAAAGGAGTTTGATGGGAAAGTAATCCAAGGAATAAAAAAAGTCATCGAAGACACAGCAGAAGAGAGTCTGTCTGGTGAATGGTCACTATGATCCTGGCACCCCTAAATGTTGGGGTGCTGCCCTCTTGTCCAGAATGAATGCTGTGGAAAAAGGGCTGGCATACATAAATGTGATTTTAATAAGCTCCTGTAAGGTGGTCGGAAATCCAGCCCGCTTCCCCTGGATCTTGTGGGCATGCTGTGGGCCTGTCCGCAGGGATCTTGCTGGGAGCAGGGCAGTGGGTTCCAGGGCGCAGGACCCTCTCACAGTGTCTGCAGGGTGGCCTGCCTGCCAGCCTCAGAGCCGAGCAGCGCCGGCGCTTTGGAAGCAGCTCCCAATGTGGCGCTGAACCTCGCGCACGGCTGACCTGCTTTGGCTGGAAAGGAAGGAAGTCCACATTAGCATGTAAGCAAAGAAAGTCAAAATGATCTCATTCATAGAGCTTTCTCCCACCTATGTCAGGGGAGCTGTTGCCCACAGAACAGCCTGTCTTTCTCTGGGCCACACAGGGCTGTCTGCCTAATTTTCCTCATTCTTAACCTTTTCCATAGTACAGAAATGCAAGAAATGCCAGGATGCTGCATTCTTCCCTTATATCTTAGCTACAATGCTTAGGGGGTGGCAGGGTTAAAAATGTTTGCACAATCATGAGACAGCTTGAATTTGGGGAGCTGTTCTGGCATTGCTTTTCTGAGCTGCACAGATTCACTAGCTTGAGTACATGCATCTCCACCTAAGCTTAGCTGTAAGCTATCGAGTTTCAACTGATGGTAAAAAATAGCTTCTAAATAATAAAAGTCCCCAAAGCAAAACTTTCATCTAATACTACTAATTGCCTTTGATTTAGTTCTTCTCTAAAATGCCACGTTAGCACAGCGGCACATTAATTATTAAGCAATATTTAAATCATTCTGAACTAAGTAATGCATTCATTTACCACCTCTATTAGGCAGGAAATATCTCTTGTAGTATGTTACATTTTAAAAATCATTATTATTTAAAATAACAGTTTTTTGTTTGTCTTTCCACCTTACATAGGAATTTCCACCTTACATGTGAATTTTTGTGAAGACAATGCTGCAATTGAACTGCATGTTCAGAAGAAAAGTATTTCTCATATTTTTAATCTAGTAATTAATATTTTTTTAAAAATTATGCCTCTTAGCAAAGTATTTTTTTTTGCTCTATTTTTGGACAGCTTCGCAAACTGCTTTTTAAAGGGGTCTACCCTGGACTTAATTAATCATATATGACACTAATAAACTAAGTATTCATAAACTGCATTGTTTGTGCCAACATAGGCCTTGAATCCAACTCACTATTGAATAGCTAATATTTACATTCCTCTGGAAAAGAATGTAGCCTTGCTGTGACTTTATGAGCTAACTGTACAGTGTAAAAGGTGAAGTAACTTTGCCTAAAAGTAAAGGCAGGAATATACCACAGTAGAAACATATTAGTCACAACTTAATTCCTTTACTGACATATTATTCTACCAAATCTATTTCTTCTTTGAGCATATATTCAAAATATGTCTTTGTTATTTTGTAAGACCTCTTTTGTCCTGTCCTATGGAAAATGCACCCAGATATCTGTTCTATTGAATTTATCAAAAAAATGCTTTTCCCCTAGGTCTTTAAGGTGCTCAGGCAAGAGATTCAGCTCTTGAACAGAGATATCTTAAGCTGTAAGTCAATACCCCCTGGCCTATGTAAATAAAGCCTCCCAGGAAGCCAAACCCCCAACAGATACGAGTATGTTCTCATGGAGGGCAGGCTACTGGAGGTGCTGACTTAACAGGCATGCAGGGCTTCGCAGTGGGCGGGACAGTGTAGCACATGTATGGAGCTGCTGGGAAAAGAGGAGAGGCACAATCACTGGTGCTTGTCCTGACACATGGGTTGAAAACATTCTTCACAGTTCATACAGGATTTTTCTCTTCCCTCTACAGCTCTCCAGTTGTTCCTCAAGCTCACCTATAGGATGCTGTAACACCCAAATGAACATCTAAGGAGTTTCCTGGGTGTTACAGGAGCATCTACTTCTTCTGTGCCAATTTGCATGACCTGTCAAGTGCTACACACAAGCTCTGGAGGCCCTTTCTTTGGGTCCTTCCATTACATGTGGTGTTAAACTGAAAACACTT
>WAAG01044659.1:0-12041 GCA_013390105.1 Tichodroma muraria
CCTGCCCATGGCAGGGCTTGGCACTGGATGATACTTAAGGCCCCACCCAACCCAACTCATTCTAGGATTATATGAAATACAGAAATTCCCCACTGTCCCTGTCCAGTCCAATGAAAGAGATCTTAGCAAAGCAGAAATACTTCTACTGCTTTGAGTGGTTCAGCTCCTCAGAGAGGGACCTGAGAAAGACAAGTGGATCATGAGGAGTTTAAAAAGGAAAAAAATCCTCAGACTTGTGGAGCAAGGTTATAAGTGGGCTAAAGGTTATAAGGTTATAAGTGGGTTAAAGTGGGCAGTGTTATAAGACAACAGCAGTCTAGCAGAGCTGGGGCCCAGGAAGAAAGAATTTCCCAGCTCTGGATTCATTACCTGGTTCTCGTGGCAGGGCCCCTGACAGTACTCAGTCAAACTTTCCAGCGTCTGGTTGATCAGTGCCACATTTTTTTCGTTTATATACAGACCCAGAAGTCCAAGTCCCCCAGTTGTGCTCCCACAGATGCAGTCCAGGAACTGCAGTGTCTCACACACCAGGTTATAGTTCGTCTTGTTGTTCTGGCAGCGTAGGAAATTCTGTGAGGAGAGTGTCAAAGCCATGAGGCAGGGAAAAAAACCATGCAAAATGCTGTTTGGCTGATAGAATTTATTAAGTTCATCCATCCCCAATTCCACTGCATGGTGGATTGCTCTGGTTCACCGTACAAGCAGTTTAAGCCTCTTTCCAGGGCTTATTTGTAACCTGCTGCTCTCCCGAGCAGCTTGTTTGCTTCACGTTGTACAGCAACAAACGGAGTGCATCCCATAAACAGGGAGATCCATTAGAGCCTGACACACCCGGCACGGAACAGGCACTCTGGGAAGCTCTCTGGAGCCTGGAAGCTTCGCTCCACCTGCTGCACTTCCCTGCCAAGCAGCACTCAGGGCTCCCTCCTCCCAGACCTCTCTCCAAGGTGGAAGCAGCGATTCCCTGGCTGGGTCCTCCCAGCAGCTCCACCTGCACAAGAGGGACCTGAGTGCACACCTTGAAGGAAGGTGCCTTAAAATGGAATTCTCTCCACTGCATTTCTTTCCACATAATTACTCTGATTCCTGCTTGAAGCTGTTGATTAGGAGCAGCTCCTTTAATGAAAGGCCAGATTTGCCACCGTGGATTTAACAGCTTTCTGCTCTCCTATATTCCAGATGAAAAAAGCACCAAACCCACCCAAAACTGAAGGACAGCTAATGAAAACAATTTCCCAGTGACTCAGATGCTGTTTGCCACTGCATTCCCACCAGTGCTGCAAAGATTAGCAGCCACTACCACTTGCTTTTCCTTGAAGTTTCAGCAGGAAAACTCTTATTTCACTTAATTTTAGCAGGTAACAACAACTCCAGGGTGAAAAAGCCCTCAGAGGAACAGGAGCCATGGGAGTATGGAAGCAGCAGGGTCTTTCCTGCCAGCCCAGAGAGCAGCACTGGTCCCTGGCTGTCTCTGCCTGAGTCAGACTAATGAGTCTCTAAAGGCAAACAGAGAGAAATTGCAGATTCAATGGAAGGCAAGCTAAAAAAGGAAAACGCTGTCTACGAATGCAGACTAAAGGTGACAGTGATTCAGCATATTTCAGCTGATTGCTCATTTAGTATCCTGACTTCTGATTAACTTGTCAGAATGTAAAAAAGGTTGATCCTACAGAAACTGGAGCTCGTGTCTTCCCTCCAGGAAAAAGAGCAAAACGAAAGGATAATGCCCAAAGTGAGGAAGTAAAATTCTCCCTGGCTGCAGCAGAGCATTTCTTCTGACTACAGCTAAGCTTGTACCTGAGGTGCTTGATCCACAGTCAGTAAGGAGAGAAGAGGAATGAGGCACAAGAGGCAGGAGGACGTTGTTAGGCCAAAGCAAGGGGAAGGAAAAAACTGTAGAAAACAATCCCCTGCTGCACTGTGAGAAACTGCCCCAGGGAGTGTCTGCTGCTGTCTCAGCCAGGACAGAGTGAACTGTTCATCTGCAGTCACCCAGAGCATCTCACAGGCTACGGAGCGGGAACACAACTCTTCAGTGCTGAGTGTGCCACCCCACTGCTCTCCGTGGGAACGACCCCGAGGTGGGGACTCTGTGACAGACCCTGCATCCAGGATCAGCAGCCACAGGCAGATTCAGCCAGAACTGAACGTGGCAAGTATGCATCCACCCGTTCATCCCAGCCCTTGCACTCATTTGGAGAAGGTACTGCAGCTCCTCCAGCCCCATGGAGGGCTGTGGAGCAGCATCCACTCGGAGCAAACTGGGGCTGTACTGGGAGGGAAGGGCTGACTGATGCGGAGGGCACAGCACTGCAGCTGCCTGAGCCTCCCAGAGACCTCCTCCTCCTCTGAAGCACAGCAGCTCCTCCAGCATGACTTGCACTTCCCTGTGCTTGCACATCAGCTCCCACAGCTGCCAACAGCCTGGAAAGGCTCCGTGTGCCCAGGCAGGTGATCCCAACTCACTCCTCGTTCAAATATCATGTGCAATTCTGGGAGACACTCAGCTTCCTGGAGAGTCCTTCCCTGTTCCTTTAGGCAGAGATTCCTCTGGCACACTGCAGGGAGCTCAGTTACATGTACCAGCTGCAGACACCAAGATTTTGGAGGATCAGACACTTCTGCCTTCCCTTTGGGGCTGAGGGAGAAGGCCAAACCTCGAGGCAGGCAGGCAGCAAGAGGATTACACTGGAAAAATTGTTCCATTTTTTCTTTTGTTAAAAAAAAAAAAAGAAATCCCTTCTTCTCTCAGAGCTGACTACAACTACCTGCTGTTTGGGAAACCTAATTGTTCAGGATGGGGAAGAGCTCAGGCCAAGTTTCTGCACTGGCTGGAATTCAAGTGTGCTCCTATAGCTGCGGGTGCCTCGCCAAAGGCAGCGGCGGATCCTGCGCGTGCGGTTTGGAATTGTGCCACGGAACCGACACCGCCAGCGGCAGGAAAATCCTCTGACAAAACACACATCAAAGGGCTCCTTTTCTTTAAAATGAGAGAAAGGCTGATGTATGTAACCTGGGCATTCAGAGATGCTCCCAGAAGGTTTCCATGCAGCTGGGATCCCACGTGCTGCCGGGGCATTCCCGCTCAGAGGAAGCGATTTGGCAGCTCTGCAAAGCTCTCAGGCAGGGTCCCACGCTCCTGCCGGCCAGGGAACAATGGGCAATCAAGGCAAGTATTGCTCTTTATAAGGGCATTTAGCACATTGTGCAGCGCCTCACCAGCTCCTTCATCCCAACCCGGCAGCAGCAGCTGCGCTGAACAAAAATCATCTGAATCGCAGCCCCTTTGTAATGGGAACCTGCTCTGGGCTCCCCGGAATTCTACCAACACGTCCCAGGGCAGCACAGGACACTGAGGCTGCCAGGACCTTTGGACACTGCCAACTCCAACCCCTGTCACGAGGCAGCTGGAGCAGAGCCTGGCCCGTCCTCTCCACAAGCCCCATCAGGTGTTTGCACACATGCTGAGAGGTCCTGAGCCTTCTCCTCTCCAGCTGGACCTCTCCCAGCTCCCCCCGGCCTCTCCTTGCCCATCAGATGCTCCAGTCCCATGGGCATCTCTGAGACTCCCTGCTGGACTCGGGAGCCCAGGACTGAGGGCAGAATTCCACACGGAGCCTGGGGCATCCAGTTTGTTTAGGTGCACGTCCAGCCTGTTTAGATGTTCCCCATCCCAGTTTTCCACCAAGGGTTAAGACTCGCTTGCTCCAGACCTCACCAGGGTCTCTGGGATGTAGGGTGGGTGAAGGCCAGTCCTACCAGTAAGGGGCAGGGTGAAGGTGGCACTGAGCTCCCTGACCTCCTCCATGTCCTCTGTCACCAGGGGCTGTGCCATTTCACAGCAAACCCACCTCTGCCTATCTCCTCCTGTGTGGATACAACCTCGAAACCCTTCATGTCGCTCAGCTGAGGCTTTCCCGACACCTTCACCAACTCTTGGCACGTGAACAGATGCAAGAAAATCCAGGAGAATCTGGTTACTGGAAAGTGTGCAGGCTGCTGGAGCCAAAGTCCCAATGCCCACTTGATTCTCCTACATGATTTTTCTTTATTTCCCTCCCCTCTCAAAAGCAAATCAGTAACTTCACAGCACAACACTTGCTTGCTTTCAACATATACTTTTTAAAAGCCCCAAGAAGTGTTGATCCCACCACCTTTTATGTACCTTTCAAAGACCACTGGAAAACTGGATTTACTCTTATCAGCCCAGCAAGGTATAAGTACTACCTTTTTTTTTTTTTGATTAACGTCAAGACCAAAGAGAATAATTGGCCACATAATCCATTTTAAAAGGCCTGGGATTAGGGATAATGGTGTGGCAGCAGTGAACGCACAAGGCACCCTGAGCACAGCTGCCCGGAACCAGGCGGTACCTGCAAATCCCGGTTGTGGTTTTCACAGAGCAGCTGCAGGAAGCGCAGGATGGGCTGCATGATGGAGATGACAGCGCTCATCTCCAGCTCATCTTTGCTCTTGTCTGCCGCCGCCTGGGCTCCCTCTCCTGCTGAGTAGTGCTCCTCGGGGTCGGCCTCTCTCCGGTAGGTGCTGTACGCCTTCCGCGTGGCCGCAGACGCCTCCAGCAGCTGGTCCCGGACCTCCTCTGTGATCTGGGTCATGGGCTCCCTCACTGCAACACACGAGCACACATCTTCCTTAGGGAAGCTGGATAAGGAGGGCCAGGAAATGTGTCCACACGTTCCCCTGGCAGCTTCACGCGCAGGCCCAGCTGCTGAGCAGCAGCTCTTCGGCGAGTGCGTTTAGTGTAGGCAAGGGGCTCGTGTCACACTCTGCACCCTGTACACCAACCACAGCAGGGTTATAAACCTGGGGATTAGTGGGTTAGGGCACACACACCCAGCACTAGCAGGAGTTACGGTAAAAGGACCTCCTTTAGAACAAAATTAGGATTTCTTCACTAATTGTTAGAGAAGGCACTGACCACAACCCACAGCCCAGGGTTGTTACTACGGATCAGATTTGGGCAGCTTGTCACGAGACAAGGCAGCACAGTCTCAGCTCAAAAACACTTCTCCTCATTTCAATAGCACAACCTCACAAATGGATAGAAGAGGGGATGAAGCTCTCGAAATCCCGAGCCAGGGCACCACTGATCTCTGAACTTTGTTCTGTGGGATCAGAGATCAGAGCATTATTGCATCAATTGAAATGAGCTCAAAACACACTCCCTGTCACTTCAGAAGGGGAATGACCGGGGATTACCTCTTTTCCTGTTGGGGACATCTCTGTCTGAGTCTTCATCTTTCTTCTTGTTTCCTAAGTCACTGGTGTTGACTGTGACAGTCGTCTTGATTTCTTGCTGTGCCACTTTCATGCGATCATAAAAAACCTTAAAGAACTTCTCAGATTTCTTATCTTCCGTCAGTCGGCAGAAGAAGGAATGCTACGAGAGAAAAGGAGCAGCATCTGTAGCTCCACACACAGGTCTGAATCCAGACAATTCCACCTTTCTGCACTGTGTGGTATCCTGCAGGACTGGGAGCTTCATTAGTTGTCAGTAAACTGAAACTCGGAGCAATGGAAACTTGTAGTTTATTGTGAGGCAGCATCAGCGTCTCAGCTTTGTTAAGTCCCTCATTAACAGCTTCAAATACAGATTTAAAGAGAAGTGAGGGCAATAAATCACACCAGCCTGATACATTTCAGCAGCACATCTCACTCTCAATAAGGGAGATAAAGTAAGCATCAGGAATTAAGGTAAGGAGAAGGGAATCCCTATAATTTGATTCCCAGTTCAGAAACAAAAGGGTATGAGCAAAATATAGAGGAGGAAGAAGAACTGTCCTGCCTTCCCACCCTCAAATCCAAGAGTCTGTGACTCACAACATGCAAAAGCCAATGCTAATCACAGTCCAAAAATGTACAAACAGGGCAACGCCATGGGGGATATCTCGTGCTGAGTTTCCCCTGCCTGCAGCAGGCTCCTTAAAACTTTTAGTTCCCACTCCAATACGTCTTTAAGTGAGAGAAAAACTCAAAGCACTGACTACTTTTAAGAAGGTTTATTACTCTTCTTCTGCACATATGTGCACGGAGACAGAAAGTTCTCCCTAAAATGGAGGAGAATACAAATCATGTACAGGTCAAGAAGGAGCCAACACAGTGAGTGATCAGACAACTCTTGATGAAACCAATATGCTGTTACATAAATCAGGACCAGAGCTTAAACACGACTGAAGGATGAACTTGTAAGTGGGTCACCTTATGCAGAGCATTATGAAATTAGTTAGCATTCTGCAGCGGCTCGCCATCCAACAGCTTTACATGATGAATAGGAATGAAGCCTGATTTATTGAAAAAACAAATTAAAATGGGAACAGCAATATATCCTGCCCGCTCGGCTGCGGAGCACACGGGGCCGTGGCTGCTGCTGCTGCCTTTGATCACTCCCCAGCAGCTGCACGGAGAACACACGGAGTGACTTTGAACACTCCCCGAGTTGTGTCTTTGATTACAGGCAGAGGAGTGTGGCTATTTAAAGAACGTGGTCAATATTCACGAGATATCCCTCCCACCTGCCTTTAGCACCTCAGGTAAACTCTGAAGATCGCGTTTAAGGAGAACAATCCAGGACAGACATCCCAAATCCAATCACACCAGTACCCCCTCCTGACACCCACCCAGCAAGTCCAGCAAAGCAGAGGTGTCAGAGCACTGCAGGACATGCCCTCTGCCCAAACACTGCTGGGCCTGTGATGTGCCACAGGGTGACCTGGGTGCCAAAGTCATTTATTAGTACCGGTACAGTAAAAATAAACTATCTAATCCAAGACCTTCTATCAACAATTTGAGTGTTTTCTCATAATGTTTTCCCATGGCGTTAAACTGAAAGAGGGCTGACTTGGATTAGATATATTTAAGTCTTCCCTGTGAAGGGAGTGAGGCTGACCAACAACCCCTCAATAACTGGGTGGTTGAGGCAGCCAAGCCTGAACTAACTCTGTGACTTGGTGGCTACAAGGACAGAGAGAGGAAGAGTTAGTATCTAAGGAGCATCTAGGAAATTTCACTCTACCAGGATTACAGATAATAACAACAACAAAACCAGTAATTTACAGACAGACCAGCAGAAACCACAGGCTCTAAAAAGGCCAAGCACTTTCTGAAAAATCTGTTTGTCAGGCAGCAATGGCCATGACCTGGCTGTCACACCTGCAGAGCCCATACAGGAGGAGTTTCCTTGTGACGAAGCCGTGCTGAAGGAAAAGCCTTTTTTAAATGAACCACACTAAAGAAATACCTTTTATCAGAGCAATTACTACTTGCTGACAGACTTGATTTTTGTCGTCTTTTCAACCTTCTTAACTGAGTTTCCACTGCACTTCAGAGAAAAAAAAAACAAATGAAAGGAGCATTTCCAGTAAAGCTTTTTGTGTATGCTGTGCATACGCTGAAGGGGTGTCACCAAATGATTGTTTCAGTTTAGGTCAGGATGCCTAACACCTTCACACATATGAATCAACCACATGCCAGCTCCCAAAGATACTGTATTTTAAGAGGTGTGATCTTGCAAGTTGCGCTAGAGCAGGTAATGGGTGGTGATAATTATGACGGAAATCCTAAAATCTTATTTACAGATATAGCCTCAAAGCAGAAAGTGGAGAAATCTCCCTTTTTAAAATGGAAATCGAGTGGCCATTTTAGAGCACCGTCTGCTGGGGTCCTGGCTTGTGTACAGACACCATGGAACCACAGGCTGCTGAAAGAGCAAGTGTGGAGGAACAGCCAACCTCCACACTCCTGTGGGATTTTGAGGAACAGAGCTTTAAACATAGCCCTGACACTGCAATCTGACACCAGACATCCCTGAGGATCCAGTCACCATCACACTGGGGTCTGAGAGATCCTGAAAACCTACTGCAGGCAGGGAATTGTGTCCCATAAGGAACCAGTACAGGCTGGGTCTGGCAGTCCCAGTACGGAAAAGCTGAGAGGCTGTGGAGACACAGCTGCATCTGGTACTGGAGACACAGGCAGTGAAGGCCAGAGAGGGATTTGTGACAAAGGCATCTAGGGACAGGACGGGGGAACGGCTTCCCAGTGCCAAAGGGGAGGGTTAGAGTGAATTCGGGGATGAAATTGCCAAAATTCTTCCCTGTGAGGGTGGGCAGGCCCTAGCACAGGTTGCCCAGAGAAGCTGTGGCAGCCCCTGGATCCCTGTAACAGGGCTTGGAGCACTCTGGGCTAGTGGAAGGCATCCCTGCCCACGGCAGGGAGTTGGAAGTAAATGATATTTAAGGTCCCTTCCAACCCAAAGCATTCTGGCATTCTTAGAGTGCTCAACTCACACCTTGTGAGACTGCATTTTATTTCAGCCTTGCGTTGTTAATATCTGTTTAGTCATTGCCCCTGGACAGGAGCCTTGGCAGGGCCACAGCAGCTGAGGTTTACCCCGTGAACTCAGGCTCAGTAAAGAGCTTTACCAGTGCCCACAGCCGAGGGAAGCCCAGCAGAGCTGCAGAGCACGGCAGCCCCGGGAGCAAAGGAACCGCGGCCGCTCCGAGGCGCCGCCGCCAACGGGATGGGAATTAATTAATTACACAGCCACGAAGGAAACCCAGAGCCACCCCACGTGACAAGCTCGAGTGTCTGACGGGACAGACGCTCACAGCGAGCAAGGACATCACCACGGAGCTCTCCATCACTTTTAAGGAGGGAGCAACCACCCCCTGCACACATTCGTTGTCTCAAGGGGATGATGGAAGCAGAGCCCAGCACAGGCATCACACCTGCAAAGCAGCCCCACCACTGCTCCTGCTGCCATCCAGATTAGAGCAGCACAGAGCAGATCAACTGATAACAGCAGCGACCAGGAAACCTGTGGAATAACCTCTCCTTTCCTCTCCATCACCCAACTCTGTTCCTAAGGAATTCCAGCCAGAAGCCTCATGCACAGCAGGACATTCCCCCTTACACCTCCGCCCCTCCCGCCTACCCCTCTGGGCCAGAGGAGGTCTGTGAGGAAATCCCATCATCACCTATGATTTATCTCCTGGTGCACACCACACATGGCAGAAGAAAAGCTGCAAATCCAGAGATGCATTTCTCTGGAAAAGAAACCAAAGGCCAAGTCTCAGTTGCAACACCTTGACCATCTACAGCCCTGCCTACCCGGGAGCACCAGCAGCCCCTCGAGCTCCCCCACTGACTCAGCCTGTGTCTAATGTGGCTTTTTTCAGAAAAGAATCCTGTCTTTCTTGAGCAAGTGTCAGAGATGATTAACTATGTCTGTCTATGGTCTGTTCCAGTGGTTAACAACTGCTAGAAATATGTGGTTAAGCTCTTTTTTATGCCACTAACTTCCAGTCACTGATATTTTTTTAAGTTCGTGTCTCTTCTGTAGTTATTCCCAGGAACTTGGTCTCCTCTTCCCTTCTGACTATTTACATACTCAGTGAAATGTTTACCTAACGTTTTGTGCTAAACTGAAAATACCATTTTTGCTTGCTGACTTTTTATTCACCATTAATATTATTTTCTGTAGTGGGTATTTTTTGGCATGTTCTAAAATATTGTAAATCATTAACAAGCTGGATTGTAGAACCACAGTAAAAAAAAAATAAGTTAGCTAAGAACAGGCACATTTCCTGGCATTAGCATTTAATTTTTAGACCTTTGACATATGTAACATACAAAATTTCTAATGATGAGTGGAAGAGAAGCTCAGCTAACTCCTCAGCAGTTCGGGGGTGGGATTATGGAGGCAGGATAACCACAGGGCAGGGACAAATGCTCCTTAACGTGTCTCTCATACCAGCAGTCGGTAACAAATTGGATTTTAGCCTGCAGAACTGACATCTGCCCTGTAGAGAGCGAAACCATACAGCACAGCAGTCTGGTACCTTTGTGAAAGGTGTACAGAGGACAGACCCAGGTAACTAATCCACTACAAATGTAACTAATCCACAGTAAATTTAATGATGAGTGAGCTTGTGCCCAGTGTAGGATTGTTAAATGGGGAAAAAAAAAAAAAAGCCAGTCAGCAGCTGAAGGCAGCTGATTTCTAGCTCCTGCCTCTGAAAGCCTTGCCAGTTTGGGCTGTGTGTGCTGTTCCCTTCACTGGGAGCACCTTTCCCCACCCTGTCACCTGGCTCTGCCCCGAAGTCACGACTGCTCTGCCAGCCAAGAAAAGGAACAACAGTTGGACTGTTTCTCACGGAACAGCTTGACTTCCCACCCCAGACTCGTTCCAGGCTGGGCCGTCTGACTGATCCAGCGAGAAGCAGCAGCAAAACCCAGCAGCAAGCCCTGGGTCTGAGCAGGCTCTGCTCAGCTGCGTTTGCTCCCCACGAAGGGTGGCCTGGCCTGAGGCAGCCTTGGCTGCAGGAGCCGCTCGAGGTTGCCGACAGCCCACGGAGCCTTCCCGGGGCCGCACCCTCCCAAAGCTGTTTCATCAGCCACCAAGCCCTGCCAGACCATCCCAACACATCCCAAAGAATCCCTCAGCAAAACAAGCAATCAGGGAAAGCAAAGTCCCAGCAAACACCTCACCAATTAAAGCAAACTGCTGCGTCTCCTTCCCCATTTCCCCAATGCCAGTGAACAGAAAACACCCCGTGAACTTGGCGAGCCAGGGAGATCCCAGCGAGGAAGGTCCTTCCAGAAAGAGGAGAAAGCTCAGCGATCTCGCTCCTCTGTCCTGGCTTCAACTCAGGACATTTTATTCCAACACTAGAGAGAAATCATTGCAGGGACCTCAGCTCGCTCGGGTTATCCAGCCAGGCTGCCAGCACGAACTAATGCAAAACTTGTGTGCTACTTCATCTCTGCAGGAAGAGTTTGACGCCCCCAGACGAGTTCTTAGAGCTGGACTACTTCAAACAAGCCACATTTTAAGGGGAACTGCACTAACACAAGCACTGAATTAAGCACAAGTGCCAGCCCTCTACATTCTGCCTAAACATATTGCAAGGGCTTCCACCGCAGAGAATTCCAACCCAACTTTGCTTTCGGTCCCTCCTCATTTATTTATTTTAAATATCGCTAATCTCTCTCGAAATCTCTCTTACGTCCTGGCTCGCTGGAGATCCATCACTTTGGGCATGAGTGATGGATATCATTAGTCTTGCATAGCTTAAGGAAATGGCAGCTGAAATATTTCACACCGAACATACTTCACAGTTTGAAATAAACCCATAAGGAAAATCTGCCAGAACACCTCAATTGCCTGTGTTTTTTTTTGCAAACTGTAAAATAAACTTGGTCCTGAAAGCAGAAGGAGGACTTCCCAGCTCTATTTTCCACAAATAAGACAAACTCTCCCTGCCACGGGCATCCACTCCCACCCTGCACAGGTCTGCTCTTTGCTGGGGGTTCTGCCCAGCTTATGGGGGAACGTTTTTTGGGGGTGATGAGTGTACAGAGCCTGACCTGTAGAAATGATTGCCTCTCCCAACCAGCTTTAAATGACACCAGCAGCACAACAACACCAGGAAGAGCCCCCATATCCTACCCGTTCTCCTACTGCAGCACCCAAAATCTTGATGCAACTTCAAAGTCGTTTCACAGAAGAAAGCAAGAACAAACCTCATACAGAGACAGCTCCCTCAGACCCTTCCAGAGCCAGTACGAGCCCTTGAAAGGATGAGGTGACACTGGTGAAGGCACAGTGGGGGAACAGCAGGCACGAACAACACGGTGAGGTCTGGGCTCCCAGATGGCCTCGGGAGCTTGGGAGACTCAGGGTCTGCCCTGCTGTCAGCACAGAGCTGACCCGGGCTCCCCCTGCATCCCTGTGGGAATACAGTCCTGGGTCACTCAGCTCAGCCATGGCACGAGCCTGGATCCCATAGCCCACGGCAGGGGCCTGGATCCCATTCCCCAGAGCAGGGGTCTGGATCCCATAACCCACGGCAGGGGTCTGGATCCCATTCCCCATGGCAGGGGTCTGGATCCCATTCCCCACGGCAGGGGCCTGGATCCCATAGCCCATGGCAGGGGCCTGGATCCCATTCCCCAGAGCAGGGGTCTGGATCCCATTCCCCAGAGCAGGGGTCTGGATCCCATTCCCACGGCAGGGGTCC
>WAAG01044662.1:286-31121 GCA_013390105.1 Tichodroma muraria
CATCTTATTTCAGACTAAAAGACACTGGAAGCTACAGGTGGGGTAATACAGAAATTTCCTCAAAAGTAGATTTTCTGCCTTGGACAAACTTTGGTATTGTTTGATACTAGTGTTGGGTTCTGCGGGGGATTATGATAAAGCAGTCTTGACTATTGATTTTTGGAGTTTGACTTCTGTTGCTCAGTGACAAATTCCCATCTTTCTGGAAAAAGACTTAACTCTTTTCTCAGAACTAGACTTAAACAATAGTCATTGTCAGGTGGGAAAGGATTAAGGAACAGAGAATTCATCTTAAAATATGGTGAAGGACAACTTAATTAAGGAGTCTATTACTCCTCAATTAAACCATATTCTGGAGAAATGTCAATTTTTCTACTTTAAACAGCAACGTTTACTTAGTAGAAGTTAGTTCATTTGAATTTTATATGGGACAAAAGGTTTCTTTACATAGTTAAAAACTCCATCTTAAAGATCAAGTACTCAAAATCAGATTTGTTTCACAAAGCATCGCTTAAGTTAAAATGTACTATAAAAATAAAATAGGAGCAATTAGAATCAATCTTTCTGAGATGGCACCATAGGCTCCTAATAAATCAATATTAAAAGGAAATATTAAGAAGAATTCAGTGTTAAAGTGTTCAAATGTGTATTTGTAAACTTAAGCTTTACCTAAAGAATTTGAGATTCAGCAAATTAATGTCAAAAACTTAAAGCCTGCTTCTTAAGGAAGGTACTCTGGAATTGTTTATGCTTCTGCTGGTTCAGCATCGAACACTAAAAATAGCTTGTGAGCCAGAACAGGACACACAAACTATTCCTCCTGCCTAAGACTGTCTAAAAAGAAACTTTAAAAGGACAACTTCTTTTGGTTTAGTCATATTTATAATATCTTATTAATACTTTACCTAGTGAGATCTTTTCTCCAGAGTCAGCTGGAAGCAGGAAAACCAACAGGGCAAGTGCCGATATCAGGACACAAGGAATAAGGAGATTGAGTCCGTAATAAAGAGTCCTACGTCTCATAGTAACTGTGAAGGTTACATCTGGGTAGGGTTCTTTACAACACTCATAAAAGCTCTCAGTTCTCTTCCCAGGGACTCCTGTATAGGAAAAAAGAGGAAGAAAACCAGAAATGAATGTGAATAAACTATATATTAGATAGTGTTTATTTTTTAAAAGGATAAATGTAGTTTTCCGTGTTTTACTACAGGTAAAACTACTTAAGCTTAATTTCCACTTTTTCTGATGATAAAGGAAAATCAGATAAAAGATACTTCCAGAACTCAAGCAGTAAATTTATCTCTTTTTTTTTAATGTTGATTTGCATCTGAGATTTGTTCTCAAGAGTTTCAAATGCCCCTGGCTAGGTCATTTATTAATTTAATTTCTGTCTTCATTTCCCAATTGTTTCTCCATCCATTTCAGCAGTGGAGACAAGGCTGCAAGTTCACAGTGTAAATAAGGAATCGAGAGCTTACCTACTAAATCCCACTCTCCATTTGAAATATAGCCAGATATATCTGCTTCTTGCATTTGTAAGTCCAAGGACCAGCCTCCATAAGTCCAGGATCCAAACTTCAGGTTACATTTCTGAACATCAAAGGGAAACCAGCGCACGTCTATGTAACATGAGCTCTTAAATATGCCTAGGTGAAATTTTGAACAAGAACACTTAATTTAAATACCTGTTCCGTGTAATTTCATTATGTACGTTTTGTAACCAGAACTTGTTCTACATTGTGCCTTCTGTTTTTCATTTATAAAGCATATTTAATATCAGACCTGTCTTGACATGTAAAGAGCAAAAGTCAGTCATAGAGAAGGGAAAGAACTGTACCATTAATGTATTGATGTTATTAACTATTTTTAAAGATACTCTTCCATTTTGGCACATAGTGGAAGAATATTCGTAGTACAACTCAGATTTCTAGAGAGAACATTTCAGGAAGAAACGATACTCTGTTTCTATTTCTTTGACTGAAGTAAGAAATCCTGAAACATGAGAAATCCTGAAATTTTTATTTGCTGTTCATTATATTTATATGATCTTCATTTACTCAGGACAGCTAGCTTCCTTTTCTCTTGTTGAGTCAGATCCTGTCCTTCAGCAGCTTTCAGAACTGAATTGAAAAAACCCCACCAAATGGAACATCTTAAAGAGAGTATCTTAAATCAAGAAGCAAACCTCCAGACATCTTAAGCAGAAAACCTGATTTGTCTGGAAAGCACTGGCTCTACTGCTATAGTTTGCAAAATTCAGATGCTAGGAAGAGTTAATCCTAATGATTATGCTAATGGAACGGGGGAAAAGAAACAAGAGAAACAGTGCTCCGCTGCTATACATTCAGATCAAAAACTGTTTTGATGAAGCATTCATTGAATCAATTCAAATAGAAATGCATCCAAGATGTTACTAAGCATCTTACTATAAGGTTAGCATATTAATTAATGAAAAAGTAAAATAATGAAATAAAAATTTATTGAGGCATTACCAAGACTTAAATCATCATCTTTAAACATGTATTTATGGTAAGGACTTCCAATCTTCTGAAATTGTGCATTATGACAGAAGAATTCCCATAACTGTAATAAAACATGTATCTTGTATGACGGCTTTCGTGTGAAGGTGTTAACCATATAACCATAATGCATCTAGACTTACATCTATCAGATTATGCTAGCTGAACAAATAAAATGTAAGAGAATTTATGGCACATCTGAAACCACACCATGCACAAGTAATCTGTCAAAATTTATGACATGCAAACAGCCTACCTGGTGGCAGGTATTGGCAATGTCCTGAAGAATTGACTAAAACATTAGTGTGAAAAGTAGCATCAAATCTTTCATCAGCACTAGAACAGGGGGAAAACAAAATGGGTTATTTGCTCTTTGACTGGCTGAAGAATGTTTGAGACAAATCTGTTCTCATAAAAAGATTATGTCACCTCAAAAAGTTGACAGCTTTTTTCCTGCCATCAGTTTTCTGTGGACTCAGAATAACTGGCCTGATACTTCTGGGTTTGCTTCTGTTTAAGAACTGTAAGTGAAGGTCAGCCACCTTATTCTTGCCGCTCACCTGCCCACTAGATTCATTATAGTGCCTTGGCTCTATTGATTTCCCTTTGGAAAGTAAGCACTTTTTAAAAATTTCTTAAGCAACTGTACAGGGAAATCTGTTCTCTTGCTGTCTATGTTAACAGCAGCTAATGAATACTGAGGAGATGGATACTGCAGTCTGTGTCTTCCCACCCCTTTGCATGGGGTGAACGTTATTACTACATGTCATACATGAGACCCTTTAATGCAGCTCCTGCCTTCATTATCTACCTCAGAACCCACAAACTGCATTCAGACAAGAAAAAAAGCAGCCCTATTTGAGGTGTCAGTGTAGTGGTGTGGCCAGCAAGGCCCCTGGTGTCCTTACAAGTCTCTAGAAAAAGAATCATAATATCATTTGGAGAGTGCTCCAAAGTATGAATTGCCATCTACTGCCAAGGAGTATCTCAGTTCTGTCTGGCACGATGTCTCAGGAATTTACCAGACATTAACGTTTTAAGGACTTCTATATGGCAGACACAATGAGACACAGGCTACTTTTTAAATTGTTGTACTGTTGTAGTCTCCAACCTGTCACCTTGTGGGGTGGGATGGCATGCGAGGCAAATGCAGAGCCAGCTGTACTGGGCAGGGCAGAGGAGTCACACAAGCCTCAGGGTCTGGATGCTTGCAGCAATCTGGACTTTCAAAACCTGTGCATCTCCAGATTGATTGGAACACTACAAGACTCTAATGTCTCTTTGCCTATTAGCAGTTTAGTATCTCATAATTTTCTAATCACCTTTTAAGACATCATCAGAAAAACAGAGTAAAAATCTGAGATGGTCATAAAGTGAAATATTCATAACTCTAGCAGAAAATCAAGTACATTAAAAGGTGTTTCTTAGCAGGAAAACCATTATTGAAATATTCTTTTTTTGAAAAGAGGAGTTTAATATTTGATCTATTCCGATTTCGTATCTCAGAAGCTAAAATAAAGCAACTGTAATTTTAGACATTTTAAATTTAAATTTTTTAATTTACATTTTATTTTCCCCTTATGTATTTGAAGAACTTAAGATTTTAAAAAATATCTGGGCTGGTTTATGAAATTTGCAGACAAGCAAAAGCTAAATCCAAATCATTACTTGCCCATCTGGAGTTGCACTTTTTCCTGTGGTGAGCAGAAAGCTCACAAGTATTAAAAATACTTGCAAGTATTTAATTTGAACTCTGAAGAGAAGCGAGGAAGTCTCAGTATTTGTATGTATGTTGCCTGATTCTAGCACACTGAGGGGAAAAGGCAGCTCAGTTCTAAGGCCATTGAACAGTGTAAGCCACTCCTTCAGCTTCACAGCTCACGGCTGCGTTCTCCCTGTTTGTGGTACAGCTCTTCTTCCAGCTGGAGCTCTGATTCTTCTCCCTCCACATCTTGGCTGCCTGTTCTTGTGATATTTGTAAGAAACTGGTGCTGAAAAAATCTCTACTGATTTGGCACTACCAAATTTGGTAGAGGATATTGGGGAGAGGGGCAGCAAGATCACACACACATTCACACAAGTGTGCATGCATACAGGGCATGGGTCTCATTTCCTTTGAAAACCAGACCTAAAGTGCTCCAACGAGGTTGTGTATAGACCAATAATTGCTTTGACTTGAAATTCATAAGGGTTAGATGATGGAATTTAAATAAGTAGTCAAATTTAGGACGTAAAATTATCCATGCCACACGAATCACTTGTTAAGTGGAAATTAATGACTCCTGGGCTAGGTTCTGTTCTCTTCCTCTGGAGTGGAGGGCGGTTAAACACTAGGGAGCTGATTCTAAGACCTTGCTGCTGTTTCTGGTAATTGGCAAAAATAGAATTTTTGCAAGAACACAAATGATCAAGGAGCCTTGATTTCATTACCACATGAGATTATCTTTCATAGGCACAGTCCTAAAAGAATAGCCAGCGGTAGTCATGTCAAATTCAGATATGAAATTCTTTTTTTCTGAAAAAGGAGTGTGTGTTTTTCTATGCTGTGCTTCTAACCATTTTGTGAAATGCATTGCTTCTATTGGGAATGCACTAAGTAGCTTGAAGAGACTGGACTGAAATGTAATGTAATGATAGAAAACCATTTCTGCTACATTACTTCTTCAAGATATAGACACTTGAAAGCAGATATTGATTACAGGACATTGAAATGACAAAGCTGTACTTAGCAGGTAGAATCCCACTGGGACCTAACCTCACTGGAAAAATGAAACTGTTAAAATGAGACGTACTTTCCAGAATTTTTGTTATTCCATGAAGTACTGAACACTATGTGGCCATTTGGAAAATAATTCCACCAGAAATGAGCACTTTTAATAAGTGTAGTTAAAAGTGGAAGACAGTCCACATGACACTAACACAGTCAATCCTGGAATTTGTACAAAGGCATAGATTTTCCTTCCTCAGAAAAACTACAGATGAACTAGCCCTGCTCTCCCCACAATAGACTGGATATAAAATTTAATACAGCTGCCGCAATTTCTCTGTAGTAGGCTGCAGCAAGATGTGTAAGAACTCAAGACATAGTGAAACATGCATTCATTAAAATGGAAAGTGAATTTATAGTTCATTAATTTCTCTGTAACTGCAGATGCATGTCCCTAGTGAAGCACAGAAATTGAAAGCATCTGTCTCAAAATGGCATGTCACTAGAAGGGAACATCATCATATTCTCAATGTAATTCCATACAGGAATAAGAATTTATTTTAAATAGCTTTGCTCTCTGACTAAACTCTGCATAAGATTTTTGAATTAAATATGTGTTTGTAATAGAGAAACTGTGGAATAATTATTTCATGACTGAGTCATAGTTAACAATCTGAAGATTTGAAAATCTGTATTAACAGAAAAATTGTAGTTTCAGTTCTCCAGGTTATTGTGACCTTTCTCATTCTATAAACGACTCCAGCTATAGTTAGCATGCATATATTAATATCACTAATTTCTAAAATATTACCCTTTCATTTTGGATACACTTAAATACTGAAGCCTAAATTATCAGGCATATTGCAAATCTTTCTCAGGTATGTGATATATATGAGGAAGAATATTGTCATGATTCATTTTTTTGCAAGTCACTAAATTGCTGTTGTAGAGTACCAATTTTACACACTGGGATACGCAGTGTGTCATTTATCAGGACAATGGAATGAAGGTGTCATTTCTCAGATTCTCCCAACAACATTGACATTTATGGAATCAAGGTGACATTATGAAATCAATAACTGCTCAAGAAAATAAATTTGCACTGAAAACTACATTAAGATTAATGTTTAAAAAAATACCTGTTTCAGGTATCAGGCTGCTCTGCTTTGTGTTCAGGGCATTTGAAGGAGTTTTTTAGGCTGCTTTGTGGACAACTTGCCATGCTTAAACCAGAAGTGAGTAGCAACCTTGCCAGGCAGTTACCCTGAGTATGGTGGGCTGCACTGGAGCTCCCCCCAGATCACTTAGTGTTAGCTGTACCTCTGGGACAAGCCCTGCCACAATGCAGCCCCTAGAGAAGTACCCCAGTGCCTGGCAAATGCTGCCACTGGTGCTGTTACCCCATTATTACAATGCAACAGCACCTGTGACTGCAACATTGAACATAAAGGTGTTCAACAAAAGGCAAATGGGAGCAAAACTGCAGCTGACATTGGGAACAGCTATTCCCTAGGTCTTGTTGCAACAAAAAGCAGCTCCTGAACTGGGCAGGGGGATCATGTTGATAAGCACAGCAGGGTGTGTTCTTATAAGACATATGGCAGAGAAACAAAGGAGAGGACACCATCAGGAAGACAAAAGGTTCATGTCATCTGCACAGGCAGCAAAACAATGTACCCTGGCTACCACAGAAGAGCCAGTGCCCCATGTACAGAGCAGATGTAGGTTCTGTCCAGCACCTGGGCAACAGCACACAAGCCCACAGCTGCAGCGAAAGGCAGCTTGCTATAGAACAGGCAGCTCTCAGTGTTTTATATTTTGAACTAAATAAATTCCACAATGGGAGATACCATGTAACAGTACAGCCAAAGAATCTCTCAATGTCAGCCAAAGGTTCTGCAGTGGATTGATGGCAATCTGTCTGTCCCTGAAACAGGCCCAGCTCAGAACAGTTTGACGAGGAGAGCAGCAAATATCCCAGCTATTTTTGTAGGAGGAGGAAAGAGTAAGACCAAAACTGGACATGGAAAAATGCGAAGATCCTTCCTGGACGTTACTTCTCCTGTCTGTAGTGAAATCCAAATTAAACCCTGACAAGCAGGCAAACATCAGATTTGAATTCACCTGTAACCATTTCAACCAAAAAATTTCATAGAAAATTATCACTATCCATACCATTAAACACTACCTCATAAAAGCTACTCAATTAGAATGGTAGTAAGGACAACATTGTTATTCACAAAGTATTTGCAAATATGTCCTTCTGTTCTGTGAACAGGAGAGTGGTAATTTTCCAGTATTCCAAACACCTAGAAAGTTTTGGAAAACTCTTTTAAAATCCAGGCATTTTGATGAGATGATTATGTAATTTATCTTGCCGTATCTTTGTGTTGAACAGGGTGCTAGAAAGCTTCATGTAGACTCCCTTTCCCAGGAAAGGTTGGGGCAATTGAGCTTTCAAGGGATATTTTGCCAGTCTATACTTCTATGGTCTTCCCTTCATCCCCCCCCACACACAAAGAAAAGCGTGTCTACCTGTTATAGAGAAGAATATCAGGCTTCCAAATCAGTCCATCAGGAAAACGGACATTCTTCACTCCTGGGTATTCAGACACATTCCACTGTAGATAGTGATCTGTCCAGTACTAAGCCATACACACAAAAAGTAAGTTAGGTCATCTCATCCACTGGTTTACTGTAGTTCTCTAGGGACTGGATGGGCTGAAGCAATAAGTGATCTCTTGTTTAGCTTCAGGGACTGAAATGTTTGGAAAGAGTGAATTAGGCCACCTAGAGCACAATGGAACTCATAAACCTCTCATTTTCCATTCGCACTGCAGTGCACATAACAGCCTAGAAGAGATCTGAGACACTGTCTCAGGGGCCAGTTTGGGATTGAACTGATTTTATAATTCATACAGTAACTTCTATTATCTTTATCTTCATAGACAGCTTTGTTTTCTATGATTGGAAATTCTCAGGTTGTAGTACCTTGCTAATAGCAATGGGGTAGAGCAGCCAGCATTCACTGCTGACAGAAGATGACTGTGATGGCACAAGGTTTATGCCAGCAGAAGGTGTTGGCAGCTCCTGGGACCTGGCATTGGGCAAACTCTGAGGCAGCTGCTCTGTAGCACTGCTCGGTCCCACAAGTTTCCTCCCTAGCTGGCACTTTCTGCACTGGAGGAGGCTGCCCTGGGGCTGCCTGCACTCCTTTCAGCCCAGGCCTGCCTGCTGGCACAGGCAGGCTGGCACAGTTGCACCAGCAGGGCTTTGATCTGAGCTCAGCACTGCTAAATCCCACACTCGGCCATTGAAACATATGGTGGTGCACAGCCATAAACAAAAGCAGAGCCCCAGAATGCAGCCAGCTGAGCACTGTGGCAGCCCCAGCAAGCTGCACTCCAGGGAAATAGTAGCATGAGGTGCTGTATTTTTCTGAAATTGAGGTTGTACATTATCCTTACTATGCAAATGACTTGTCATGATACTAGGGTGGTTTCTGCTGTGCACCAAGGGTATAAGGAATAAAGTTCCATTCATTTTACAAGATTTACAGAATTTCTTGTATGTCTATGCTTCCTTATAATGCGCTTCTCCGTATCTCCGTTATTGTTGTTTACATTAACTTCACTTGGCTGCAGGCATCACATAACTTAGAGTGAGGACTTGTCCAAATTTACCAAGTTGTTGCAATCTCAAGTGTTAAACGTTAATCTTTAAATAGGTGAGTAAATGTACAACACTTACCCTTTCAGTCTAGTGGTCCTTGTCAAAATGTTTGAATAGACATTAGGGTCAGGAAAAATTGCCAGTGGGTATTGTGGAGGTAAATGTTGTTGATCATTCTCATGGGGTATTCACATCAAACTGGTCTATGTAATTCCTTGCATTACTGTCACAGGCAAGTTTTGGTTTGATACACCTAGTCCCCAGTCAGCCTCATGCTGCAGGTATTCAAGTACATTCTCGTACCTTTGCAACAGCCTAAGTGACCATTTTGATGCATCCAACACAACTAATAGCATTCGTCATACAGCTTTCATGAAGTGTTTATTATACTTACTCTTCTGTGCTTATTCCTGTGCTTCTATATTTATCTCATTCATTTTTTTACAATGAGTTTGTAGCAAAAACAGACAAAAGATCTGTCGTGTGCTTTTTATTCCTTTAGCTTTACAGATAATATTTTTTTTATGAAACTCTTCAATTATTTGGCTCTGTTCGTAGCTTTTGTTTTCACAGTTCTCTAGTTAAGATACATATGTTGCTCACAGACATCTATACACAGCTTCTGTAAGCTGAGCAACTGCTTTTCGTATTTTTTCAGAAGTTTTACATGCATTTTCCCAGAAAACTGTTTTACATGAACTTCCTGGTTGACAAATGTCACTGTAATTTTTTTACCACTTCATCTTTGTGTAATGTAGAAGTCCTGAGATGCCAGAATACGTCTGGTATGCAAAGGCCAGCAATGTAAGAAAATAATCTGTGTGGGTTTAAGGCACTGAAAGCCATGGCTCTCGTGGCTTTGAGTAGCTTGTTCTCAGGAGCTGCCAGAGCAGGTCACTCTCACCCGTGGTGGCAGGGCTGGGACTGGCAGGCTGCGGTCACTGCCAGCTGAATGCATGCTGGATATCAACATATCCAATCACTTCCTCTCCCAGCTGACGTTAGGAGTTACCATGGCCACTGCACTGCAGCGCAGGGTGATGCCGAGTGACGCAGAGACACTCCAAGAGCAACAGAAAACTTAATATTCAAGCCTGCATTAGAGATAATGTTAAGCAGATTTTATGGTTGTTCTGTTAGCCCTGTGTACAAAGTGCTCACCCATCCAGCAGGCCATGATCTGCTTCATTTTGCTTTAACTTTAGAGCTACCATTAAAGGAGCTGAAGCACCTTTAATTTGGATTAAAATACCGAAGAGCTCAGGGTGCTTTGGTTAATACCAATCTGTGTGATTAAGCAAGGCTCCTGCTATAACTTAGATCAAGTTTTGGATTTTTGATGCTGAACATTATTCCCATGGAGAAAGTGGTTGGATGAAATAGTCTGCATGTATAAATACTTGATTTCTATTCCCCTTTCTCAAGTTATTTTTTGTATCTAAGTATTTTGAGGATAATTACATAAAATGTATTTAAGATACATTACTGATTATACACACATATATCAAGGAATGCAGTGGAGAGGGATTTCAGGGAATAATTCATCTCAGATTGCTTAGAATAATAAAATGACATATGTCTGCCTTAAGCATGCTTTGAATCTGTCTAGAACACCATTAATAGACAGTTAATATGCAAACACTTTTATTTTTATGTGTACGCAAGCCATGAGGAGTGACTACAATTTTTTGTAGTAATCAAGTGATCTGTTCATTGCAGTCTTAATGGCTTCATATCCAGTATGTGCTAAGGTGAATAAATCAAAAGAAATATAGTATGTATAATATAACCAAAAATTTCAAAAAGGGAAAAAAAAGGGGGGAAAAAAAGGGAAAAAAACCCGAAAAGTACAAGGATGATGTGAGATAAAAGAGAAGGAAAATAAATTACAGCCTCTTGAGTATGAATTGTTGTCTCTTTTACTGGTAAGAAATCATTGGAACTATGGTCTTTGTAGCTAAAAGCCAAAACCATATTATATTTGACAGTTTTAATCTTGCTGTACAACAGGCTTGTAAAAAAGCATGAGTTAAATGCTTCTTCTGTGTCAGATGTTCTTTGTCAATATGTGGAATAGGCATGCTACCCTTACAGGTCATCAGAATAGTCTCTCACTTGTTTCCCAAGGCCTACCCCAGTGCAAGTGAGGGGGTCTATCTAAAATGCTACAAAAAAAGAAAAAATAATGCCTTTAAACTGAATGAGCTGGTAAAAGAAATTGAAGGGTGTCAAGTTTCTGCAAAAAACTGTGTGATTGCCTGGAATAACAGAAATCTTCTGTAACTTCCTTTACTTAACCGAAACAGTTCAGTTTCTGTAATACTGATGGGAATTCAACTAATGGTAAATTCTCATCCATGCTGTTATAGATGGAGAAAACTCCATGTCACCCTGTATTTGCAGAGCTGAAGAAAACTTACGGTGGAAATGTTTGTGGATGCATTAGGACTCCACAGGAGTCGGCGTGCTAAGAAGCACCTTGTGGATTCTGAGTCATAATGTAACCTTTCAGAGAAAATAATTTTGTAATACTCTCAAAGTTCTTGAATTGTCTATTATCTGTTCCATTTATTAAAAAGTAAGTTAAAATTGACTCCTGTCCAGCAAAGCTGGCCATGAGTTAATGAGGACAAAGTTCTCTACTGTGGTGTCTAGTGGTAGTAAAGAAAATTTGACATGGAATTCGGAGTCAACTCATATTTTCTTACAGATCTGAAAGTTTTCTAAAATTCAAACCCCTCACCAGATTAAACTCTAAGACTGAAGGGGAAAAACAATGTACTTTGTTTCAAAACTTACCATTTGTAGCCAAATATTTGTTGTTAGTACTTGATTCTTTTCATCCTGGAGGGAAGGAGGAGAGGAAGAAGGAAAAGACAAACCACAGCTTATACCATACAGATAAAATAATACCATTAAGTATGTTTGACTATTATAAAATAGCTAGTTGTGCTAAAGTACCTTTCAAAGCAGTGGGAATCATTGCCACTCACTTATTGGAAAAGAAGTTTTCACAGGTAATTTTTAATTTCAATTTCATGTTACCAGAATCAGTCGAGCTGTTTTCTGGGGCTATCCTTCCACCAGACTCTTCCCTGGGGCTCCTTCTTTAATAAAGAATCTCTAAAGGCAAGGCAGATTACAGTAGGGGCTGCCTGTATCACCTATCTTAGGAGCAGCCCTCTCACTAATTAACCCTATCAACCAGACGTAATCAGGCAGTAGAAAAAATAACGAGCCAAGTGTGGCTAGGCTCAGATGAGATGTGTTGAGGCCATTCTGAGGAGCCTCTTAACAGGCAAGTAGCACCAATCATGTCAGTGGAACTATACAAAAAGTGTTGCATCAGATTTACCAGAAAACTGTTGTCAGGGCAGAATACTTTTATTATTTTAAGACCTTTCCCCTGGACTCCTGTGACTGTTTGATGTAAGTTCAGGTGACACAGCAGGCATCTTAATGCTGAAGTTGTAGACTTTAATTCTTTACCAGACACAGGAAAATATTGGTGACCTTTTTCTGTGGAGGCAGTGTATCAGCATCCACCTGGGTTGTGTGAAGCTAATGGAATATACTGTATATACAGTCAGTATTCCATATTTTCCAATCAGAGCACACAATCTCTGTCCCAACACCAGTCAAAGCTCCATTGACAGTCTGAGAAAGTGTCATAGGAAATTCAGTCACCTGTACAGCTTCAACTGCCAGAGTTGTTCATATGTCTAGACCTCTGAACTTAAATCTGTCACTCTTGAACTTAAATGTCATTCCTAGATGCCAAAAAAATGGCCAAAAATATTTAATCACGTTTCGTACAATTAAAAAAAGAAAACTTTTTTAATAGCACACTTTACTAAAGGTCAATACTTTTCCTCTTCTACTCTTGCTCGTGAACTCACTAACCAAAAAGAACTAAAGAACTCCTGAGAGACCTTTCCTTGCAACCATTTTTAGATCACAACAATAGTAGGAAGTTACACAGCATGTAGAATCAAATACCTGCAAGAGACAATGGCATTTTTAAAGCAAGAGAAACCTTTGGAGGAGCAGCATCAGTAAATGTATGACAGTGTTACTAGGCTGTATATATATTAATCACAATTGTATATATATGTATATATAGGCTGTGTATATATTAATCACAATTAAATATACAACATACAAATAGAAAGATTTTAAATAAAGATGGTAATGTGCATGAATAAAGTCTACCTTCGTGCACACTCCTACCTTGCTTTAAAACAAAAAGTAAAATAAAAAATATGAATAATCACAAACCACAGCTAGTCATTCAGCACTTTTCCTCTATATTTTCTGCTTCATCACCTCCATGAACCTTTTTCAAAACTATCTCAAGTGAACAACTCATTTCAGTGGCATCCTGGGGAAACAGGTCTCTAACCATTTGGTTTCAGAAATCCATTACTAAGCTCCACTGAATCTGAATGGTGAAGGAATTGCTGAAGATATCAGCCAGGCAAAGCAGTAATTAATTTGCACTGGTAGCTGTTATTCTCTAGCTGCATAAACGTTAATTTGGAACCTCTCTCAATAACCTGCTTATAGTGTTAGAGCACTACAAAACTAGTTTGTATGGGATCTTTAATTCATGAATGAAGACATAAGAGATCATTCATATCACCATGAACTAAAGTCTATTGAGAAGGGTTGCCAATTCAGGGAGTATAAAATCTACATGTTTCTATTCACCATAGGCAATTTTATGTGAGATGGAAATACTGCCAATGATAACTTATCCTCCAAAGTTAAATAGCATTTTCTTAAAGCTCTGTGTGCTGTCCCAGCTGAACATGACAAGTTCCTATAATGCAATATCCTGGCTCAGCACCTGAGCAAAGCTGAGAGCACCACTGCTGGGTGGTTTCTCTGCACAGGCTACTCAGAGGAGCAGAGCAATTCAGAATCCATTATGTTGCGGGAAGCCTGTTTCAGGACTATTAGCTGAATGGCATGTATTCCTGCATGGTTAAATCCTGAGTTAAACTCTCATTTTATTCCCCGTGCGATCTCTTTCTACACATGAATCACCCCAGCTTTAAATTAGTGATGTTTCAAAAAGTCCTTTTCAGAAAACCCTTTTTCCAAAAAGAGATTGTACTGAAGCTGGAGTGTTGCTGGTGCTTGAGTTGATGCTGTGCCACAGGGACCCGCTGGGAGGGCCTGAGCCCACAGCACAGGCATGGGAACTATTTCGGGAGTAGCAGGAAGGATCTCTACTATCAGTGCACACCACAGACCCAGGACAGAGCTGCCACGGAGCACTCAAAGTAGCAGAGCTGAGGGGAACAGCAGACTTTCAAACCAGCTGTGCTGCTGGCAGCATGATTCAGCTGCCTGCCACTGCCAGGCACATGGCAGAGCCATCGCAGGTTGGCATGCAGGACACTCTGCAAGCATATTCTGAAAGCCAAGAGTTATTCTGAATTGTCATCTTTCATTCAAACCCAGCTCAAAGAGCCTATTCTGAGAGCACTGACTCAAATGGACTTGTACTGTGAAGACAAGCCCTGAGTGAAGATGGCCCATGCTATTTTCAGGGTATTTCTTTCTGTTAGTTGAAGCATTTCGAGTTTGAAAGAGGGTTACATATGAACTAAATAATTTGCACTTGGATCACTATATTTAAGACTCCATCAGTGTTTGAATCATAAATCCTATCTTTGCTTCTTAGCTATAAAACTTTACTGCCTGCTGAGGCCTGGTTTATAGCAGTATTTTGAGTTTTTAATACTGTTTGTTGGAGCAAACAATTTTGAACATTTTAGTCGTTATTGGATTGACTCATCCATGACTAGAGGAAAGATTCTGATTTTAGAGGGTTTGTCACTCTCTGTGGCCCCAAGTGAAACTGGTAAAAGGTGGGCCAGGAGACATCCTGCAGGGTTTCTCTCTGTTTAAGAGAGTTTTTTGGACACTTCTAAATGCTTCATAGCAAACTACATTAACACTCTTTTCAACAGAGTTGTGCAGTACCTCCCTGTAAAATGATGGGTGGGCTTGAAATGCTTCATAGAACTTGACTAGTTTTTGTCACTTCATTTTGTAAACACACAGAACACTTTATGTATTTTGAACACAACACCAAGGAAGCTCCTATTACAAACCCTTTCTGCTATAAAGGAGGAAAGAAAAATTGCTTCACAGTATAATCTGAGATGTTGGAGAATCTTTTTAACAGACAGTGAGACCAGACACTGTACCGTGTTGCTTGGATTGGTGTGGTTTTTCCTCCATACCAGCTGCTTTAAGTCACTTGCTGCTCAGATAGTACTGGCCAAGTAGCCCTGCTAATGGAGAGTTAGGCTTCCTTGGCACAGCGGGAGGTGGATGGAGGCTGCTTTGGTCATCTCTATCCATAACTGCAGTCAAGATCAGAGAGGACAGATGGCAAATTGCTACTGGACTGCTTATCATGTTATTTTGTGGCAGTGCAGTTAATGAAGGGAAAGTAGCTGACAACAGGAGACTTGGATGATCCTTCATTCATTTTTGAAGGTAGAGACAATAATTTCTGCAAATCTTTGAAGGAAATTGCACTGTCTCCATTCTTGCAGTTCCCACTCCTGGTTTTGTTTGCTTTTTTCAATTTATACAATTGATCAGAATGATCACCTTTGGAAACACAGTTACCAGAGCCTCAAATTATCCGTCCCTTCCCCTGTGTTCATCAGAATATATAAAAGAAGACATACAAACTTAATAATGCTTTGTGAAAGGTGTTAGCCTGGACATTATAAACTCTGTAACAACATCTGTAGACTTTCAAATGGATTTCAGCACATGTAGCACCCACACTAAAAAAGCTACCTGGCAACTGCAGGGGAAAAAAAAGTAAAATAAAACTGCATGCCTAGAAAGTGGCATGCAGTGATATGCAGCACCTAGCAAGAAACACATACTTCCCAGTGACTAGCATAAAGTGATATCCTGACTAAAATCTATGAGCTGTAATTTCTGCAGTTCAAATTTAGATTCCTTATTTTTACGTGTTTGAATCTCACCTAAGTTACAGAAAAAGTTATGGCTCTTTGAAATGGGCTTCAATTACTTTGAACCTTAATAAAGACTTTGTAAGAACATTTTAAGACATCACTTGTTACACCATTATACTATGTTCCT
This sequence comes from Tichodroma muraria, assembly GCA_013390105.1. Taxonomy (NCBI): domain Eukaryota; kingdom Metazoa; phylum Chordata; class Aves; order Passeriformes; family Sittidae; genus Tichodroma; species Tichodroma muraria. The sequence goes on from WAAG01044662.1 coordinate 16,325, forward strand.
GATTGGTACCCTCTAGCAAAACTGAAGCTAATAACTGTAGTCTGAAGTTAACAACGCCCTGACAGCCGGTGAGAAACATGTAGGACACTTTCTTTACTGATTTTCACTTTTGTGTGCTTGAATCTCATCCTACTGAAACCAGCAGGTTAGTCAGTTCATTAGCTCTTACTGTCTCAGCACTTGCTCATTAAACATTCTCAACATCTTCTGATCCACAATGTCAAATTACCTGTGCCTAATGACATTCTCCCCCCCTCCCCCCCCNAGCCCTGAGAGCACTGCAGTGACTTCCCAGTCTTCCAACACTCACTAAGTCAACATGGAGGTCTACTGCAAATATCCTCTCCATGTGCCAAGGTTAAAGCTAAACTTTTCTATTAAAGATGGCTCAGGGCGTCTTAGTCATGCAGGCAAAATTGAATTTTGCCATCTCAGTGGTGAGGATAAAAATCAGTTACTTGAAAAAGCCATCCTGGTGCTTCTGCAGGGACACTGAAATGAAGACTGCAGCTGCTGGCCAAGGACTACCCCTAATCACCCTCAGGTGTGGGCTGGAGCTGCAGCCAGTCTTGATCTTGAAGAATGTAGTAGAGGGAATTAAGAATTTTGAGAGGTTTGTATTGGAATAAAAAAGCCAAACAAAGAGTTTTCAATGTGAAAAAGGCTGTGAATAAACAGTCAGTGTACATGATTTGTGACACAAAAGATTGGAATTCCTGATGCCTCTTCCTTTTCACCATGAAAGGAATAGTGCAATTACCCTTCAATTCTCCAGTGGTTAGCAATAGACTTTTTTATGCAGTAAAACAGTTTTGACTCAGCTTACAGCACATATTTCCAATTATGCAGAAAATGCTGTGTAAACAGTTATTACCACTGCATAAATAATATTAATAATATTCCATGATCCAGCATGTGAGATTCAACATCAGGAACAGACAACAGAATGTTTCTGATTTCTTAAAAATAGATGCAAAAGACAGAAAAATAGTCAAAAAATGTTGGAAATGAAAAATATAAATTTTCACTGTTGCACCACATTTTTTTTAGACCATTTCAAACTTAAACACACACTTTTATTTGGTGCTTTGACTTTTGCCATACCAGTGACGTTTTTGTATGAAAGAAGAGCTCTAGCATTTATGACTTAATCTTGTAGTGGTACAGCCTCCTGCTGGGAAAGTGGGGCTCCTTCAAAACTGCAGCAACTGTTGCCAGCTTGAACAGCACTGTCAGGGTGCTGTGCCAGTTCTGCATGACCTGGCCTTGGTGTGTTAATGTAAACCGAGGGCCGCTCCCTTTACATCAGCTGCTAATTTGCCCTGATTCTGTTGGTGCAAAGGATCCCCTGGAACCTGATCTTTGTTACTTTGTACTCAGCCCCCAACTAGTGATGTTACTGAAAGATGAAGATGTTTAGGACATCACCTTCTTTCCCCCATTCCACTGCAAAGCAAATTTGGCCCAAGGCACCTTCACAGCTAGGATGCCACCTGCCTGAGTCTTGGCACCCACTAACTCAGACTGGCTTTTTCAGACTTTTAGGGATAGTTGCAGCTGTGCTCAGGATTTAGTTAAATATTTCCTGTAGCATTAGGGTGAGTTTTATAGTGAAATCTCCAAAACCCAGCCTGAAAATGTCTTCATTAGTTGGTGTGATTCTTGATCTTTGATTTAATTTTTCTAGCTTTTTTTTTTTTAATCAAAGAATTAAACTATAAAGGCCAACCAAAATGTGAGTAGTTAATTAAAATGTAATTTGAAAACTTCTCTTCCACTGAGCTCTTAGGTTTATTGGATTTGTGATGGATGGCATACAAATGGATCTTCACACAGTCTGCATGCTGGAGGTCTTTGAAATAAAATATGGCTCAGGAGACTTGCTCCTGACTGGGAAAAGTGGAGTTTTGTTGATAGAGATAACACAGACTTGCACAGATTGCTGCCGTTATCCATTTTGATTTTTTTAGGAAAGCTGACTTTGAACTGTAAATTTAATGAGGAACAAGGCGATAAATGGCTATTCTGGGGCTAACAGATATTTAATTGTTATACATGGGAAATAGGTAGAGGTTCCCTCTATGAACACCTCCTCCTCCCATTAATTTGTGATACACTGAATAAAGGTTATTGAAGTCCCCTAATCTTTAGCATTTTCTTGGTTTGGGCTGGTTTCACTTACTCAGTTGTTCTTATTTCAACCCATGTGTTTTACCTTTTCTTTCTGATTCTCCTCCCCACTAGGGAGGGGCCTGAGTGAGCAACCACACACAGTGTTTTAGTTTCTGGCTGGGGTTAAACCATGCCAGGCATATTTTCAACTCAGCCTGCTGCCCTGAGCATGTTCCATAACCCTGAAGGGCAGAGTGGCAATACCAGATGCAGTGACAGTTCCTGTTTCCTGTCTGAATCCTGTGAGTGGTGTGGCAAATCTGAACAAGAACCAAGGCTAGAATGTACAGCAGGAAAAGAGAATGCAGTGGAAGACTGTGAAAAAGCTGAATGCAGAGTGTTAGGGCTAATGACTGTTATATGTGTAGGCTCAATTTTATAAACAGATTTTAAATATTTATAGGGCAACTGTTAATCCAGTGAAGTTTCCTGCATAAAACAGGTGGGATTAAGGTCTGATTCTGCGTTCTATTTATTTTTTTTCTTTTGTAACCATGTCCTACATTCAGTAATTCATCTGCCTGGCCATATTTACTAGAATTATTTCTATAAATCGAGAAGTGGACCCCACTTACTTAGAAATAATGCTGGATAAATCAAACATTCCAGCTCAAGTTCTCTCTCCTTAGCAGAGTGCTCTTTTGTTGTGTTGTTACTTAAATTTTTTGCAGCTTCTCACCTTCAAAATATATCCTGTCTTCATAAATGTTTCCTTAATTAGCCTGTAATGTTCGAAGTTCAATATATGGAAGCTTTATTTCAAAGCAATGCCTACTTATATCATTTTCCTTTGAAATGCACTTATCCAGGCTGGCCTACGTGTATACATGTAACACCATTTTTAAAATTGCTTTATGGAATATACTGCCTAGTGTTTATTGAGCATTTTCCTGTCTTGATAGTTTGTAAACTTGTCCCATCCAGAACATGTGAAATTATTCAAACTATTTTTTCTCTTGTGGGGTTTTTGTTAATTATGTTATAAATGTGAATGTCTGAGTAGAAAATCAACAAATGGATTTTTTAAAGCTTACTTTGTAATCTTCTCTCTAACCTACAAGCACAATATTTTCAGCAAATTAAACCCAAGGAAAATTGTGCTTCTCTGGCAAGAGAAGGGCCAGGCTGAGCAGAGCAGCGTGAGCTCAGTGTGAATGGGAAGCAGCCCCTGCTGCTGGGTGCAGGGGGTCCTGGGACAGGGGGTGCAGAGGCTGTGCTTGAGCCACAGCGAGCTCCACCGTGTTCCGCACGGGCACTGAAGCCTGGAGTTCCTCTGTCCCGGTGCACGTGGGGTGAAACAAAACAGTGAGAAAGTAAACCTAAATACAACAGACAAGTAGGCTTCTGCTTAGAGCTAAAGTTCTGAGAAAGTTGAAAGGTTTCTAAAGTTAAATTGCTAAAATATTACTAGAGCGTTCTGTGCTGCTAGGATGGGAGTAGATGGTTTTGGCTTTTTGAATCTCTCTTTTTTCTTAAAAATTAGAAAAATACAATTTGAATTTGACCTGCATTAAGGTTGAGTTTGGAATATGAGATAAGGAGTCTGATTACTTTGGTTAGCCTAATTCAGGTGAACTCTGAGGGGGGTTGTTTGTTTTGCCTTTTGTTTTTAACTTGCGCTGTTTGTATCTGAAAAAGGCCATCGTTTTTTCCACACCAACTCGTCTTACATGCTTTTGCAAAAAGCATTTGCTTTCTCCCCAATTTCTTTATATTGCTTTAAAAGAAAGGCAGTTTGCTCAGACCAAACACAGGTCTCCCCAGATAGATGCAAATCCATCACAGTAAAAAGCTGTTGCAGAAAAAGCATAAAAGAGTGACCTTAACTCTGAGCAGAGCATCTGTGTGAGGAGCCTTCTTAGGATGCAGGAAGGTCTTTGTGTTCCAGATATGCTCTATTAGGTCTGAGAGTTGTGCTGCCATTGGCTGCACCAGGGCTTTGTGCTGGCAGTGGGCTGGAGAAGTGGCTTTCACCGAGTTCCAGGAAAAAGAAGCTGAGATAAATATGTGTGAGAGCCTCATGATGTACCTTTTTTGTTACCATGGGGATGTAATTGTAACAGCAGTCTGTCTTCTTTTCTTTTTTTTTTTTCATTACGTCATTGTTAACAAGAGATTGTATTTAGATATGAACACATTCATCTTTGCAGAGACAAGCAGGGATAAGGCATATGAAATGAGCAGAGTACAGCATAACTAATCACATACATCAGCACATCTTGCGTGAAAAAAATATATTTTGAAGAGCAAGTTGCATTTTTCAAGTTACCTTATGAATTTCTGTGATAAATTGTAGGTTTCACTCAGTTCAATTTTTGAATATAGCGTAGAGCTTAAAGTGCAGTTAAATTTCTCGCAAACGTGCAAAGTAATAACTGTCTTCTCTTGCTTTATTTACAAGTAATTCTTGATTCCAGTGTATTTTGTAGCAGACTCCTGTTGAGAGGACTGAACCCTGAATTAGTGTTAAATACTGGCTCTAGGTGCTTATTACCATTGCCAGTCTGACACAGGTAGGCATCCAGCTCTGAACACATGCTGGAATCTGGGAACTACCAGCAGTACCACAAGATAAGATCAAACAACAGAGCCCCCGTAGCCCCACTCATTACATGGTGTTAAAACCAGAGGGAGTCAAAGCCTTTGAACTTGATTTATTTTCCTAGAGATTAGCTGCAAAACGCTGAAATTAAAAGGTCAGGTTGTTACACTTGAACGTACCACCAGACTGAAGTGGAAGTGTGTGTGTTATTTCTTCAGGGAGAGAAGAGAAAGTTATGGGAGAACAAGGAACTGAACCCAAAGCTGCCTCTTCCTCTCCCTGTGTGTGATCAGAGCACACAGCTCCAGCACCAGCCTGCTGCTGCTGTTCATCTATCCTATTCTTGTGAGTAACAGCAACAAAATTTTCCACACCTGAGCAGCGCGTATTTTCCATGATTTAGCATCAGCTGAAACCTTTGAGGAACACCAGAGCCACAGAGACAGAGGCATCTTACACAGCCACAAGGAATAGCTCTGTGCACTACAAATGGGCATAGGTAAAGCCAGCTCCAGAGGGTCAGATGGCAAAGTGCCTTTACTCATCCCAGACAGTCTCTAACTATACTACATCCTGCCTCCATTTTCCCAAGTACAGGAAAATTAAGCAAGGAGGAGTTGCTCCAAAATTCCTGTGATATGTAACACTACCCATTATCTTGGATATCTTGGGTTCTCTGTTCACTGGGATACATCACCATGGCAATTAAAAAACTTCCTGGGGAAGGGCAGAATACAAAATACATCGCTTGTCCTACTGAATGTCTCTGCAACTCTTGACACAGAAGTATGGCTAAGGCACTTCAATAACTCGAGATGAATCATATTACAGAGGTTCTAGTTACTCCTTACCCTATGTCCTCTGATGGACACATTTGAGAGTCCTCTTTCAAGGGTCTTCCTTTCCTGCTTTCCATGAAAATCCATACTGCCCCCACTTCTCTGATATGCCTGTAAAGAATCACTTAGAAAGGCCCTGAGAAACTGTGAGCTTAGCTGAGAGGAATACTTTGATGGAAATCAACCATATCTCTGTTTCTTCACAAATGCAACAAGCGTCATAACTGAAATGTCAGAACACCTACACGGTCCTTCAGGCTGCTTTTTCTACAGCACAAAAGAGCAAATTCTCCTCTGTAAAAAGATTATTTCTGTCTGTGGGGACAGAGATGGAGTGAGCACTCCAAAAATCCATAAAAATGCTTATCTGAATTTCTTGAGCTCTGTCAGTGCTCATTACTTTTTCTGTCCTCATTGTTGTGTTTAGTAGTTTTGGAGATGGTGGGTAAGGGGCCTCATTCCTTCCTGCCTGCCTTCCTCTCAAACCCTAAACCCCCACACCTGTGTAGTTACTGAGAGTAATTAAGGGGATGCCAAGCACAGAAGTGTGCAAACACTTCTGACTGAATGCAGAAAACAAGCCAATAAAAGTTCAAAGTAGCAGTGCTGTATAATTAAATGTGTGCGTGGGTACCCCAAGTCTGCACATGGTTACTGATCATCTTCCCTTCAGGGGAGTTTTTTATGAGGAGCACACAAGGAATGAGGAGACAGGATTATAAACCATGCAAATGCAGCTTCACACCACTACCAGAAGATTTGGGAGAGATAAATTGGATGAATATCATATTCTTATCTTACTTCCAATGAGCAGCAGCATGGCTTTATGCCATGCTCTTAGTGCTTCACAGTTAGCTGTTGTTGAAGCCAGGGTTACCAGCCTTTCTTTTATACAAATCAAATTCTAGTTGCAGGAACAGGCATGAAAATGCAAGCACAAGGGAAGGTTAAATCTGAATAGACATTTACCTCAGGCTGCTTCTGGTTATTCTTGGAAAATAAATCTTTTCATTTTGAATAAATTAAAAATAAATTTGTTAACACACTGAAGTAAATTATTTAAGTAATTAAAATTCTAACTGAATTTTGAAGGATTTCCTTTTCTATATAAGTGCTTGTACAAATAGGCTCCATGCTGCCTACCCATTGTGAGTTTTTTCGTTCTTTCTTTCTTTTCCATTTTTGTAACTCACAGATATATTTAGATTGGGAACAGTTGGATTGTTTAGTAGTTTATTCAGGCTACTGAATACGGTGAAGAGTTCAGGAGAAACTGAAGATTCACATCTGTATCATCTAAACTTGATGTAATTAACATTTGAAGTAATTAACATTTGAATGTATTTATGTTAATATGCTGTTCAGAGATACAGAATTGTTTGCTTCCAATCCATTGACAATACTTTGTTCAACTGCTGTCAGCAATATTAGATTCGTAAATGACTGGAAACTTTTGATAGCATGTGCTTTGCTGAGAGAAAAGCAATCACTGTATCCGCAGGGCCCTGAGAATGCAGCCCTGAGCAGCGACAGGAGCAGAAATACCACCTTGCTTCAGCAGCACTTCCTGCCTTCCCTTGCCATCATGCCCAAAATTGCTGCAGCACATTCCTGCCAACTTGTAGACCCACACAGATCACACTACAGGAGTGGGGCTGAGGCTGTGATGGTTACTTGGGAGTTGCTTTTCCCCACATAATTCACCCAGCCCACAGCATCCTCCCACAGCACTTCCAGAAGCCTTCCCAGAAAAGAAATGGGTTCCGCAGGGGCAGCCACCTGCATTTGAACTCCCTTCTCATGCAGGTTGACACTGCAGTCAGAGGCAAATCAAACCCAGGAGGAGCCAAGGCAGCTCCCACCTTTCTGTGCACAGCAGAAGAGGCTTTCCCAAGGAGCAGCAGGTTCATGGAGTGTAATTGGTCTGCGCGAGCAGAGACCAAACCGCGCACAGGGCTCCTCCTCGGCCAGGACTGAGCCCGTGGCTCTCCCAGGAACGTGGCAACAGGGAAACCATCCACCAGACACACAGGGCTGCAAACACTCAGCTGATACTTGTACTCCAGGGAGCCAGATCCTTGGCCAGTGCAGGTCAGTGGCGTTCCACTAGCCAAGGACAGGAACATTTATGAAGAAAAATACAGGTCTTTTGATTTTTCCATACAAATTACCATGGACCATGGCAAGCTGATCCATATTGGTCAAAACATGTGAATTTGTGCATCAAATACTGACATCCTGCATTGTCTAGTATTTGAACATGACAGTCTTTTTTAAAAAGAGGAACAACTCTGAATATTACAAGGAGTATATTCATTTCAGTCCTAAACTTCTGTGAATTAAAAGCTTTGTATAAGACCAAGTATTATCCAGATCTGACTCACAGGAATTACATCTTGCACTGTAATTTTGTTTCATTAGCTGATTACTGAGGACTATTAATAATTACTAGATGATGTGACTTTGCAGGTTCTGTTGTTCTAGTAAGAGGCCCTGTGTAAGGTGTGAAGGCTTTATGTGGTGGTCCCTGTGCTCTACAGCAGTGTCACAGAGGAATCTATTTCCTAGCATTTTAGCCATGCTTTCCACAGGAAGGTTACAAGCCCTTTTCATCACAACTGACATAGAAGTAGATGTTTAGTCACTTTTTAAGTTAATGGGGCGTCCATACCAATGCAGTTAGAAAACAAAATACGAGGTACTGAGTTTTTATGATTCAAACTGATTATTTATATCACAAAGAATAAGAAAAATGTCTGAGAAACTGCCTCACTTTACTTCTATTAGAAAGAAAGCCCACACAAACAGAAAAAAACCAGCTGATTTGTATTACAAAAAAGTTCCAAGTATCTCCTGTGGAACAGAAAGCAGAATAGAAGTTCTGATTTTCACATACAATGTACATCTCTAATGTCCTCAAGTGAACTATTATCAGGAGGGTTTTTTATAGCCTTTAGTCAGTCCTTTTTTCCTTCCTGCAAACTGCCTTTAATTAGTGTACATTCACTGCTTCCCATTCCATCCTACACATCCTCTTGTGTTTAAAATATCTTTCTAGATCTAACACTGTTTGAGGAGACTAGGTAAAATGCTGACGGAAGAGTTAAAAAATCCAGAAGATATTTAGAAGCACAGGAAAGATGGACAAGTATCACAGAAATAAGGTTGTGGTTTCTCTTAGTATATTAATATCTCATCAGGGTAGGGTAGGGAGAGGTGTTGTCTGCTTGTTAAAGTAGATCAGTTATCAGAATATTTTAGACTCTTGTCTGATCTGTTCTTCAGATTTCATGAAAAAATAGAATACTGTTTTCTGTTATAATCCAGTAACTTTCATAGTATTAAACTAACTAAAAATATCAGAAGGCACATCCCAGCACCTTTCTAGTTTTCTAAACTCTCAGGAATAAATTATGGTAGAATGGAAATGGCTGCAAGATGAAAGTGCAAACAATTCCTCCCTTTGGCATGGTGGGAAAAAAGTTCAAGCAGCAAACTGAGAAGAAAATAAAACTTGGAGAGATATTTTCTAATGTACACAAATGAATGCTAAAATTAAAAGAATAATGCAGATTTGATGAGCTTCTGCCACAGCCATTGTTTCCAAAGAGGCTGCTGAGGTCTGATAAACAGCTTAGGAGCTTCATTAGCACCATTTTTCAATGAGCCTCAATTTGGTTGTTTTATTCGTTTTTCCAGATTTAAATTTCTTTTTTTTCTTTTTTTCCCCCCTCTTTTGGCGGGCAAGATGTTTGTTTTATAGTGTTTCTTTACAGAAGCTGTTCTGCTTCTTTGAATATCAGCATAATTTTCTTTTCAAAATTTCAAGATATTTGACATTATTATCTTGCCCAGTGGGTCCGGGGTATTTGATTGCAAACGCTGAATTGCAGATCTTTATGCAGAGGCTTTGCAAAGCCTTGGGTGTAAGTCACTGTAGTCAGCTGGATCACTTCACTCTGTACAACAAAACAAGGACAATACCCTTGAATATATAAAACTAAGTCATGCAAGTAACTAAGGGCAATGTAGGATAAGCAAACTTTGACTAAATTCAGATAGATGTAAAAAAGTTTGCATGTTTTCTTTTATCCTTTGGTCTGCACTAGCGAGTTGAACAGCCTAAAGGAACAGGATTTCCCTTAAGATTCTGCTGCTGCTCACTACATACAAACAACTGTTCAGCGCTTTTCTTTCCCCTAACTAGAAATTTTTAAAAAAGGGAACAGGAGAAACTGGAAAATAAGCAAGGACTGTTGTGTAGTAAATGATTTAATCAGCCAGTGTCTTCAGGAACCATGAAAGATTCCTAACTAAATGGTGTTATGCAACATAAGTAAAAATCAGACTATTCATGTAGATAAATAGCTTAATTCAACTTTCTTAAATAAATTATTAAATGTTGATTCTAAAAAATTGACTAATTTATGATCAGAGTAGACCAAAATGGTCACACTCATATCCACCAAAATGTTTGTCACTATGAGTCTTGTTGAAGAAGTCACAAGCTAAGAAGGTATTGAACCAACATTCTTCCAAGTTTTGCAACTTGAATCAGAGATAGAGCTCACTTGTGGTTTTTGAAACACATGACATGTTAAGTGAATGCATGACAATGCTAAGTTAATTCATTGTGTGAATACACATGATAAGTGTATTATTCGTAAGTACATGAATGTTAAGTTTTGTGAGCAGTTTAAGCTAATCTAAAACCAAAGTACAGGTCGTGCAGAGAACTGACCCCTCAAAAAAGGATAAGGTAATGCTCACTCAGGGAGGCACTGGTGCAAGCCAAAGCTGTGGGAGCATGAGCCCAGAACTCAGAGAGATTTCTTCTGGTAGCAAAGGCTGAGATCAACTTAGGACACTCCCTAAGTGCTGCCCCAACTTCCACATAGAAAGCTGGTAAAAATTCTAGATTCCAGCCAGAAAGCTGAAAAACATATATTGAGAGTGAAACATTGACAGCTACTCTAAGAATGAGTTCTGCCATGTGGGTTTACCAAGATTTCATTCTTTCTGCTGTTATTCAGAAATATACACACCTTGCTGCAAATGGTCAAGAAATCTGGACTACTTCACCAAAAGTATCTTTTATTATTATTATTTTCCTGAAGAAGAAAAGGTGTCTCATTTTTCCATAACTGTTTTTAGCACTGTTCCCAAGTTGAAAAATAGGAAGTTATGCTTAGATGTTAGGAAAAATCTACCATGATGGTAGTTGAATAATGACTGCCCAGGAAGGTTGTGGGAGTTCTTGCTGTCGAAGTGATTAGCACTTGACTGGACACAGTCTTGAGTAGCATGATCCATTTAAGACATCTTTGTAGTAGGGGAGTGGACAACATGACCTCTAGAGGCTGTGTCCAAACTAAAATAAGACTCTGATTTTTCTATTCATTTAGATAGCAGCAAAACTATCACTCTATACCTTGGTGTATTCCAGTTCTTCATGCTTGTATCTCAGAGCAGTCATTTGCAGTATAAATGTGTGACCACTTAATTTCTAAGGTTTCATCTTCTGACTTTTGGGGATGAAATACCCTCTGGTACATTTCTCTTCATTGTATTAACTTATAGTTGAGACAGGTATGTCTATTGTAAAAATGCCAGGCTGGGCACAAACTTCACACCCTCATGCTCACTGCATTTGTTTTTGTATGCCATTCACTATTCTGTATGAGATGTAGCAGAATAGGAATAGTGCTGCTGCTGTGTTTATTCCTAGTGTCCCCTCCAAACCAATAGGCAGTGGCTGAATGTTCTCCTCTGATGCTATTATTGGGATGGATGTTACAAGAGAAAGCAACACTGTTAGAAGGTTTTTACCTCCATACAGTATTTAAAAATGTGGTGGCTGTAATTTTTTCCAGTGTGGAAATTATATCATATCAGTGTATTTCAATAATCTGTTTCTCAAAAATGTGCATGCTGGAAATTTTCCTGAGCCTAAGTTAGGTTAAAATTCCATGCCAGCACTGAAATACCAGACAACCAGAATCCAAAGACCAGTTTTATGTGCAGATTGAGGGGTTTCCATGAGGTGAGAAGTAGAGAAAAATAAACAGCTTCTCTACATCTTATTCTTTATTTTTACTGCCATTGTACTGAAGCCATGACCATCCATTAGCCCCTCTTCCTCTCCTTCCATTAAGGTATACCTTAGTCTTTGTCTCTTAAGATTTTTCTTTCTGAAGTCCATTCTTTCAGACCTCCTACTTTCCATTTTGAATCCCATCCTTATCCATCTAAATTCCACCTCTCTTTCAAATTCTTTTGCTCTATCTCAGGCCTACCATGTACTCCCACTTCTTCTCTAAACACACCCTTAGTTTCCTAACTCGCCTCTTCAGTCATGCATCCTCAAACTGCATCTTTCTCATGCTGCCACTGCTTTTCCTCCCCATTTAGAAACGTTTTGTATAATTTACTATGCCAGCTTGCATTCTCATTAGACAATTAATTAATTCTATTTTCTAGTGAACTCCACTAAGCTGGGGCAATTGGCACTTACAGATCCTTCATTATGTACTGCTAATACTAGCATGCATATCAATGTGCAATACCATTAAATGAAAAAACATATCTACAACCATGGGATAGAAAATTTCTAGTTTTAATAGGACAGGTTAAAACTAGAAATATGAGGTAGGAAACATCCGTTGTATTTAGAAAATATTTCATATACCATCTCCCTTTTCCTGTCAGCAAAGTCAGAGTAGAATGGAAGGAATAGCAGCAACCAGGATCCAACCTGGCTCATTCTGTTCTGGCAGGGATTTGATGGATTTGCTCTGGAGAGGTCTAATTCCAATTAGCCTCAGTGGCTATCAGCTGAGAAGCCATTAAAGTGAATATATAAACTACAGGAAAATATGATGGTGACATGTTTTGTTTCTAGCTTGTTAAACCAGTAATTGTTATTGCAAGTAGCTGTCATTCCCACCAGCATTTGCTTCTCGTTGACAATGAAGAAAACTCATTTGTTTTATAGCATGAAGCTTAATTTACTTCATGGTTGGTTTCTTTCTTTGGCTGTCAACCGCAGATCTCAGAGAAAGAAATGCAGTGAGTTTTATGGCAAGCAGAATGAGCTGTAACTAAACAGCCAGTACAAAAACTAAGGTTTCTGACTGACTATGAAGGGTGGTTTTTGAAAGGCACATAGGATCAAAAGCTCCCTTTTAAATCATATTAGCCAAGACTGCCAGTCATTGACTACACCCGGATTGGCTACTGATCTGTGGATATTTTCCTTTCATTTTGTATGGGTTTTAATTAAATGTGGCAACTCCAGAAGAAATTAACTCTGCGTCTTTAGGCCTCTGATGGGAAGATAATGGAATTTTGAGGTTAAGTACATTTTTAAGACATTAACTTTCTTATTAGTTGTCATAGCTAGTTGAATTCAGTAAAAACAAATACTGTAAACCACTTATATACTGAGTTGCATCTCTGTGCCACAGTGAAGCTTAAATAAGTCATATTGGAACCCCAAAAGATTCTATAGTGCATTGTATAAGTACAGCAGGGGAACACCTATTGACATACCAGTTGAGTGTGGTTGTAAATACAGTAGCTATTTAGGCATATAGAATGTAGCAATCTTGTCTACATACCAAAGGAAATAACATAACTTGGATTTTGGCCGGGATTTCCTCTCCCCTCCATTTTCCTAAATAGACAGCTCTTAAGTGACCACCAGAAATCCAGAACTTTGATCTGCAAATCCCTCCCAGACTATACTGCTTGTTGGTTCTAAGGACAGTTAAGGACAGTGTGCATTTTGACCTTCCCTTGAAATATTTTCTACTGCTAAAAATGTTGGGACTTTGACAAGAGATCTAAGAAAAGAGATAAATTATGCTTCTAAGTTTAGTTCTTTAAAGATGCAGACAAAATTTGGCATTATATCTCAAATTAGTTGCACTTTCCAATTTCTTGTAATCTTCCTTTGCTATCTTAAATGTCCCTTCTAGGAAGGAAAAATCCACCCTTGGAAAGAGTTTCCTGGAAGGTTACAGACTTACCACATCCATGATCTGCATGAGGCTGAGAGTGAAATAGACGGTGAGTGGCTGGGAATCATTTGCAACTGGTCGCTCCAAAGGATTGTAATTTTTCAGAAGCTCCTTATAAAGCTTCCTTTGGAACTCTCCTTGCAGGGACTCTTTGGGCACAAGAATAAAAAGATAAATAATAAGGATTCTACATCAGAAAAAGCTCAGGCATGCTTTTTCACTCCTATCAGATATTATGTATTTATTATTACACCTGCTGCATTCCCAGAAAAAATGTCACTGTATTTCAAATAGTTCGTTAGCTACTACAACAAAATCCTAATCACAAATGCTCATCCCAGCCTGTAAGGGGAATTACCTCTTTGATCATTTCTTGACTGGCCAGGAGTGATATATTCTAAATGCTAATGATGTTTTCTCGATGTACACACCCTTCAGTCCAGCAGCAAGAAGTGATGAAGAGGAAACACAGTACCTGAGATTTGACACCTGTCCTGGCATAGCTATAACCAGAAAAGCAGAACAGAGATACGGCAGAGGGCATCAGCAAGACAATGGGAGAAAAATGGCCACAGGTTAGACTGAACACTGCTCTCAGGCTGCCTCAGAGAACTCTCTGGGGCAAGTACACTCTGCTTTGTTCTCTGCTCATGCAGTTATAAATGAAGTGGGGTACGGGGCTCCTGGCAGAGATGATAGGCACTACATTAATACACGTGCTAGTATTTGGGGATTTGTCGTTTTTACACTTCAAATCCAGGGAGGATGCTTATTCTCCCGTCTTTCTGTGGAGAGAAGGAGCAGGTCTACATGAAAGGAGCAGAGGAGACCAGGGCCAGAGGCAGTTTTCGAATGAAGGGGAATGTGCGACCGGGTAGGAACAGGTGCTCTGGATGTGAGCCCTCCCTGTTCCGCTCCAGACGGACTTCCCTCTTCCCAATTTTCTAATTGAAAAANACCCACAAAAAGCCGCAGCCTCTGCCCTGGGACAACCACCATTTAAGTCACTTGACAGAGTTCGCTCCCCCGTCCCCGCCGTCCTTCTCCCATGTCCCTTCCCGGCCGGTCGCAGCACTGGCCACCCCTCAGTGCGGCCCGGGACGGGGGCGAGCCCCGCCGCAGCGGCGAGGCTGGGCGAGGATAGAAGGGAACGGCCGGGACCGGAGAGCCGCCGTGCCGGGGAGGACGCGGGGCTGCCGTCCCGCCCGACCCACCCGCCCCGC
>WAAG01044662.1:31287-42811 GCA_013390105.1 Tichodroma muraria
CTGCCGGGCAGCCGCGCCCGCCCGCGCCCGCTGCCCTCCCCGAGCCCGCAGCGGCACCGCGGGGAGCCCCGGCTGCTCGGGGACGGGAGAACAGGGCAGGGGAGCCGGCCCGGCCGCCCCGGGGAGCACACCCTGCCCGCGCTGCCCCGAAAGCCAAAGGGCAGCAGCCACCCCCAAGCCCCCCACCGCTTCCCGGCCCTCCTCGGCTCAGGTCATTCTCCTTCACCACCGGCAGCGGCTGCTGCTCTTGTGGGAGGCCTGAATTAGCCCAAAGGGCAGCAGAGTGCCCCGAGCAGGATAACCCCTGCTGGGCGCGAGGAGGGCAACGGAAGGGGAAGGCGGGCAGGGCACGGACCGTGGCAGGGCCAGGCCTTACTGGCCTCAGCCAGCAGCTTGGCTTAGGTCACATCTAGGGGGGAGAGCAATGGCCACAATGATGTTGCACACATGGCTATTAAATCCCCAGCAGAGATGCAGGGCTGGGGGCTCAGGTGCTGGATGTTTTGCCTAGATATGGGGAAAAAAGCCATGGCCGAAGGGCACTGTGTTTAGTGCTTGACAAACACACGACAGTAAAATGGTGGCTGAGCTCCTGCCTGGTGCAGGTATAATGCACCACAGTTGGAAAGCAGGCCTAGAAAATCCAATGCGTTTTTTTGATTGTCTGCTTCCCATCTGCAACTCTAAGCGCAGTTTTGAGACCATGGATGGGTTATTTCTTTCCAAATCCCTGCCCTTCAAATCCAGTTGCTACACTAAATGAATGTCCTAGGCAGCTGCACTTCAAAAAGAATGGTATTAAAGAATGTCAAGGGGTAACTAAGTGCTTGTTTTTTGCAAATGACCATTAAACAGCAGTTTATTTAGCCCATGTTAATTCTCAGCTTTAAAAATCCATGTTATTTATTTTGATTTAAGCACTGACCTAATTTATGTAGCTACTGTTTAAGTATTTTTAAATGCTGAGCACAAAAGCAGATGCATCTTGGGGCAACCTGAGTAGTTCAGCATTTGGTTCATCGTGTGTTCCAGCTGTCCTACAGCAGGGCTGAAACTTTACCTTTTTCAAATGAGCCAACATGCCAGACAACTTTACCAAGGGGTAGTAGAAACCAGCAAGTGGTAAAGCTAACTCTCCAAAAGCCAGGTAATAGCTGGTGGTTTTTTGGGTTTTGGTTGGGGTTTTTTTCCACAAGATACTGACCTTTTTGGGCCAGCTAGCAGACAAGGGCAAATTGCTAAGGGAGCTCTGTGTTATTCGCAGAAAAAACAAGGGTATTATTCATTTGTATTTCAACCATCCCGTGCTCTTAGTATCTAGATTTTTGCCTTGTCTCATTTTGGAAAAAAGGCTCATTTTTTTCCTTCTTTTACTGTTATCCACTGCTGTTTTGGCACAGGCGCCCCAGATATTTTTGGGTGTTCAGTAAACGGCATGAATTGTTCAGGCAAGAAATTTGGAGAGGGAATCTACAGTTCGTGGCTGACCTCTACTGTTGGCTCTTTTTTTTCTTTACACTTTGCTTTGTTGACAACTGCCTCACCCCTCTGTGATGAAGACATGGTCAGCACCGTGCACAGCCCAATGTCTCAAAAGGCAAACCCTTGAGGGGATGGTGCTGAAACCCCAAACTCCTATTGTATAAGTGAGGAAATAATAATTTTTAACTATTTCTTTGATAAATCTTGATTTATGTTTTATTTGCAGCAGTCTCGTTTTCATCTGATGTTAGCTAATTGAATTTTATAGGCATTTCAGGAATTCTTTTGATATTCCTTAGTAGCAATCAGCACCTCAACTCCTTGATTAAACTGTGTTCAATCAGGTGCATTCTTACTAAAGAGTTTACCTTTCAAGTCAGAGATTCTGCTGTGAATGCACACAAATGGCAGGAAAAGGTCTTATCTGCTTTCTGTAGACATCCTGGCTAATAGAAGTTAATTTCACGAACACTCATAGATATTGTGGAGATACTAGCAAAGAGAGGTTAAAAAAGTTATACTGAAGTCCTCTAAAAGCCTTTATTTATGGAACTGGTTATCTCTGTAGAATTTGGTGTTTACAAATTAAAAGCAAGCAGTACAGTCTGTGGCCAGCAGAGGCTTTCTTTGCCTGCAGGGCCCACCGGAGACAGTATCCACTCTTCGAGCTTTGGATCTTCTGTCTCTGCTATCCAGCCAGGTCATTTGGAGGCAGCTATTTCCCTCCCCAGACGATAACTTCTTAGACACAATGATGAATGTGAGTTCACTTTACAGTTACAGGCTGTAGAAACCATTGTGAGTCTCCCAGCACACCCTCCACAGTTGGGTTTTCCCAGAATATAAACAAGCCCTTAGGGTCGGGGTTTTTTCTCACATACATGGGCCACAGTTAAAGATAGCCAATTGTGTGTCTGTTTGTGAATAACCAGTTGCTCAAGGACACAACAGTATGCACAGATCGTGTCACGTGTGTCAGGCATAGAAAATGTGTGTGGTAATAGTGTACATCTAGTTACCAGCGTGCTGTCTGTTGCTTCTCTATCCGATAAGCAAAGAAGTAAATGCGTCAGTGTACAAAAGGCTTCACTCAAGTGCTATCTCAGGTCTATTTTGAGTCTGAGAGAGGCAGAGAACTGCTAGAGAAACAGCTACAGGATTCTGAATTAGTGTGTCTATAGAAGAGACCCTCATCATGACTGTAAGATGATTGTTTATACCCAAAGACTGTCCTCCTAGTTCAGTTTACAAGGCTGATCTCGTGTGTTGGTCAGTGAAAACAGCTAGGAACTGAAGAACATTCAAAATTACTCGTGCACTCATTACAAGATGTTGCAGTTGCCCAAGGTTTATAATATCTCAGAACTGCGAGAAATATCCTCTTTTTCTCTTTGAGCAGATGAATAAAATCGTACATCTTCTTGATGTGGCAGAAAGATAGTAAATAGCCCTGAGAGGAGGCTGATAGTGAAGAAGTGACCATCTAGTACTGTATCCATCTACAGTGACTGCAGCACTTTGACTTTGGTCTAATTATTGGGCAACTGCAATGACCTGGGACTCCATATCAGAAAATAATCTGCTCTTCCTTCTTTTAACCTCATTTTAGAGAAATAGGTAAAATAGGCTAGAATTTTAAATGGTAGCTTCCAGCACATGTTAGATTCCCACATTTTCTTGAATGCTATTTGAATTAAATTACCTCTTTGTTAGTGGCTTTTTTTTTTTTTTTTAGATAGTCCTAGTAATTGCATCCCATGTTATTAGTTATTCTCTGTTTTTTACTTGACAAGCTTGATTTTTTTTTCTGTAAAACGTCCTGAAACATTTTATGGTTCTTCCTTGCAGGAGATAGCAGTAGTTTTGATGTTGAGTGTTCTACTGAAGGATGAATTAGAGATCTGAAATATGGTTAATTTTATGATTGAACTTTATATTCTCTACAAGCTAACTTGAACAGAAATTCACAAAGGCAGCGTCTTCCCCAAATTCTTAGTTCCTACACCAGTATGTGATTTCCAGGAAATAATCCACTCCCCAAATTGTCATCTGTTAGGAAGGATAAAGAAGAGCACAGACTATTCTGCTGTTTAAAAATAAAAAAGCTGCTGCCTGTCCGTTTGTAAAAAGTAATTAGAGTGTTTCTGAGCAGTGCTCAGATGTGAGGAATAAGGATTTGTCAAATTTGCCTGATGACTGCATAGCTAATGAGTAAGACCTGTGGTCATTTCTGTAATGTAAGCATTTTTCAAAATTCATACTTGTCTTTTATTTCTGTTAGCATACACTCACATTAAAGTGTGAGCTTATTAAACAACAGTGGCAGCACCACTGTGTTCCTGTGTATGAAACATCTCAGATGCTATAACTGCAGGGATTTCTCAGCATATCTACCCTACAGGTGCTTTTCTCTGCCCAGAGAAATATCACACATTTTCACTGACATCATGCTCAGCATGTTTGCACTTTGATTTCTGTATAAAGAATTATTGTTCCTCTCATTTCAACCTCTGTCCTTCTAATGCATTGTGTAATTCCGGGGCTTGGCATTCGTTTCTCACTGACATACAGGTCACATTACAGAGTCGCTTTACCATCTTTTTGGATGAGTGTGAACAGCAGAAAGTTGACAAAACTACTTTTCTTCACCCTGGTTAATTTTAAACAACTACATAATTTGGGGTTCACAAAAGCTAATCATAGTTGACAGGAAGTCTGCATTTTAGGGCTACAGCTTTAACAGATCCTCATCTATAAGCATCTCAAAATCAACCTTATTTATCTTGTCATAGAGCAACACACTAGAAATTTTTCTTTTCTGAAAAAATTACCATCTGATGCAATTTAAATAACTAACAAGAATTCCACAAAAATGGTTGCTTGGTCTGTAAAGACCATTCTAATAAGGTTTTTGACCATAAAGCTAAGCTCAAACCCTTTCAAAGACAGAATGTTATAGCAAAACTGAGAGCAAATTAATTTAAACTTTGGACTTACATTTGAGAGAGGGAACATGGGACAGTTTAGTCTTGCAAAGCCAAATTTCTACAGCCAAGATTTCTGAAAGGAAAACTAGTCAGGGTGCCTTCATCTGCTAGAGAATACTGAATTTTGACCTTTAGAATCCTAACGTTTAAGTTTCAGTTCATCAAACACATACATTTTTAATATGGCTTTGGGGAGAAAGAATTTTTTATTTTTTGTCTTGGAATGCATAGATTGCAATTTTTCAACTGTATTTCTTACCTTGCATAAAACCAGAACTCCCTAATATTCCTTCCTAACTTCTCCTGCAAAGTCTCAGTATCGCTACTAAGGACATCAGTCCTTGTATGATTTATTTTAACCAATCACTGGTGAAGCTGATGTTTTTCGAGGATGTGCAACAACAAACATCACGTACCATCTTCTGTTTGAAATGAGGTCTTATGCTTTCTCTAATTGCCCCCCTATACTGGCCCAGCACACTGAGGGAAGCAGCAGGGCTACAAAAGGCAAATGCCTGGGTGAGTCACTGGAGACAGGGAGAAATTCAGAGAGGAATTCGGAGAGGAAATCATTGCTCTCAGCACCAGCGAGTGGCACCCAGTCATGGCTCGGTGCAAAATGCTGTCTCCAGCCAGCTGGTGACAGCCCTTCACGGAAACTATCGTAAATGGGAGCATTCAGGGAGTGGAAACAAAAATGAATAATTTTTGTTGTCAGAACAGAGCATATTTGGAGGCTGTGGATCCTTTAGAGACAGGCAGATTTTCAAAATCAGATTCCTTACTGGACTCAAAGGAACTCTCAAAGCAGCTGCTAGATTGTTTCATTGATGAAGAGCTGCGGACCTCCGGAGGAGGAACAGAAACTACTTTAAATATAGGGTTTGACGGAAAATTCACGACAAACAGTTCAAAACACTAGATATGATCTGTTTTATCTGAATCCCTTATAGAAGCACAGACTTCATTGGTGTGTTCTAGAGTGCTGAAGATGGGTTGTGGGTTTGCCGTGTTCAGGAATGGAGGCCGTGTTTTTCCACATGGACAGCACAGCATGGAGCAGCCATGCTCTGATTTCCCAAACACAGCAAATGTGAGCAGCAGAAGGAGCCTGCTGGCTCCTAGGCTTGCTGGAATGGCCGAGTGTATGGGAGTAGTGGATGCCTCTTCCAGCTGGGCTTCTGATGTTATTGCTTGTGACACGGTCAGTGGGACTTCTCCCTACTCATTGCTGGTTTCAGAGCCCAGCTGGTCTGCGCCTTGCATCAGCTGCAAGTGAGCGTAGGTGGGTGTACCAAGTGTCAGGAGCATGGCTCAGGGAACAGTGCTGTCAGGGAAGTGACACAGCACATCTCAAGCTCCCAGTGCCCAGCACTGCCCTAACACAAGCCCCTGCTGATCAGCCAGAGGTGGGGGCTGGCATTCATTCACTCAGGTGAATGAATGTCTTGTAATCACTTGTTTATGTAGCGTATAGGAAATACAGCCCTCGGTCATCTGCGATTCCTCTCCTGAGCACTGGAGAACCTGACAGAGTAAGCGACCACAAATGTCTAAGGAACCATTTCATGACCCAGCTGGGGGTGAGCAACCACAATAGACACATGCACAGAGGGAAGACTTTTCCAGTATGAGAGCTGCCTTTGATTTTGGTGATAGTTAGCTCTCAAAATAAAACTTCTCTCTTTTCCAGTAACATCAAAAGGGTTTTTGTTAGTCATGAGTCAATGCAAATTGCTTTCAGTGTATTTTTCTTGAACTAGATTTAAAAGATCACAGTTCATACATTTATTATGGACAATTTTTTCCTAAAATGTCTTTTTATTATGACAGAGAGGATAAAAAAAGGGAGAATTGTGACAGAGAGGGAGGAAGAAACTGTCTGGTTTTTTCAATGCTTTTAATTAGGTAGGAGGATTTTTCAAGCTTGGATAAGCTTTCAGGTATTTGCTTAAGCATTTGTTTTGCAGAGAAATTTTAGACCACTGATTATTTTAATGAGTAATTAGAAGTTCAAAAATATGATAAAAATAAAGTTTAAATCTGACTTAAAATTTGCCTACCAATTAGGCCAACATATTTGGAATGTCTTCTTATGTTCACAGAGAATTTTGCCTCACAGAACTCTAGGAGTATCTTTTTCTGAACGTCTTGCTAGTGCAGATATAAGAAGTGAAATCCTTAATTTTATAACTCTGTTGGTCTAGAGTTTGATCTGTTTGCTATGCTATGAGAGCATAGAAAAATTATCACGGTTACCTGAGCCAGGCAAATAAAAAAAGAAGCTTACAGCAGCCTTCTCTTTTTACATTTCATGTTCGTTTTTAACCAGAGATGTTAGGATACCCAGATGTCTTTTAATGAAACAAAAATTTCAGAAATTGTTCTAGTTTTGCTCTCTACATAGAACATCTACTTACCTGCAACTGTGTTTCCGCTTTCGCTAATTTACATAAGTAAACCTTAATTTTTAATTGAAGCTGTTACTCCTATTATATCTTCCAGGATGCCTAAATAAAAATCCCATGGGTCTCTTTAATGGCTGTAATTCAAGGCTATCTTTTTATCATGGTCAAAATTGTTCTTCTAGATTCCTGGTTAATTGTGAAGCTAATGCAATGTGGCAGGTCAGAGGCAACAATGACATTGCTAATGCGAGGCTGCAAGGATAGCCTGTAAGTAGCTGAGATGGTTTGAATATTTTGAGTAACAATTTAATTTATCTGTTTGTTGATGGATTGTCTATGGTACTGATTTTTATAATCCAAAAATGTCAAAGTTTTCAGGATGATGATCATAACAAAATGTTAGTATATTTTTAAAAAGCCCTGCACTGATTTAGAGCCTATGTCATACTTTTTAAAGAGATTCTGATCACCTGGGAGCTTCAGTCTTAGGGGGACCCAATAAATTTTAATTCCTAAAGGTGATTTTTCTGAGCAGGTAGCTGCATTTTATTCTTGGCAGTAAAATAAGTAATAAATTGCCAAACTGTATCTGAAAATTTTACCCTACCATTGCTATTAATTTTAATTTTTGAAGTTCAAATATTGTGTAATGGACACGTTGAAACTGTTGATTTTGAAGTTGTGAATGTCCAGGTCCAGAAATGCCCAGCTGGATGTGTTACAAGGACAATTTCCCCAGCTTTCCCTGGCAGAGGGGCTCAGCTGAGCAGGCTGTGTGGAAGCCAGGCACAGGTGCTGCAGGCTGCTCGCGGCTCTCTGGAGGCAGAGGCCCGGCCACTGCCTGTCAGCGTGGTCCTGCTGCTCACTGCACAGCAGCCTGGCTGCTGCTCACTGCTGACCTGCTCTGGAGCTGTCAGCCCAGGAAATCCTCCCGTGCCTCAGACAGGTCCTGAGCTGCTCTAGGTTTGCTCCTGCCTTTTTATCCTGCTCTACAGTTTGGGTGGTCGCTGCATTGTATTGCTAGATTCAGCCCCAAATTCCAGTTTCATTGTAGCATTTTCCTGGTTTTGAAGAGGAAGTGACAGGATTCCTTTAGGAGAAGGAGAAAATAGAGTTGTTCTGTGAATGTGGAAGTGCCCAGGTGATAAAGGGTAGGATGCTGGCAGGTTTCCCACCAGAGGGAGACTGACTGGGTTTTAGGATTAAGGACAGGAGCAGAGGAGACAGAGGTGCTATCTTGAAAGCATTGGCTTTATTACATATTCAATTATGTATGTATACATATTCATATTTATATATATATTCAATTTCTTTTCTCTTTTTGAGTTGAACTGGTATCTGCTTAGTTAATATGGTTTATCTTTAGTGAAAGGATTAACTGAATTTTGGATTAAACTTTGGTGATGTTTGTTTTGTTAAGAAAGTAAGTAATTGCAGAACTGCTGGTTTCAGGGTTCTTTTTGCTTTTTTGTTTTAATGACATCTGGGAATTCATAGAGCATCTTATTGTTGATGTTAGCACATATTCAGGTTAATAATTTAGGAAATGTACTCCTGTGATTCATAAACCAGTGAGGATTATTGAGATATTTTCAATGCATCCAATTTCTTCCACAGGGACTGCATAGACCATGAAGAAAATTAGAATCTCCTTGTTGAAGATGGGGCTGAGACACAAAGCGAGTTGGAAGAAGATGACGGCCAGGTAAGATGTGAATTTTTCTCTTTGAACATCTTGCTAGAGCCACATGATTCTAGAGAGTCTTCCTTTAGGAAAATTCCGTTAAATTGAAACAAAATAGGATTGAAATGAAATTTGGTAAAATGTTTAGCAGAGCTCTACTTCTCAATCTCCTCTTCATTATTTTAATAATCAGGAGCTAACAAAAGGAACCTGGATTCATTCCAAGTTGTGGTACTAATCTGTGAACGTCCCAGTTTCATTAAGGTGCCTGGTAGGTACATGTGGAAAGGAGTAGGAGCCTACATTGGAGTAGCCTCTGAGAAGAGCAGTATGTGGGTGGAGAGCCATCCAAGGCAGAGTGGTGAAGAAATACTGGGAATACAAGCAGGGCTTAAGCGTGCTCCTCTCTCTCCTTTTGTGCTAAAGGCATCCATGTCCTGTCTGTCTGGAGTGCCTTATAGAAATGGATTCAAAATTAACTAGGAAAATCTAGTATGGTTGTTTAAATTGATGCTTGTATTACTGGTGGAACTGAGTCTTAATAACAAGGCATGTTTATGTGCATGGCATAAATCATCACTAGTTAAATTATGCGATCATGGAATCGTGGAATATCCTGAGCTGGAGGGACCCACAAGGATCACCAAGTCCAGCTCCTGGCCCTGCACAGAACTACCCCAGGAGTCCCCATGTGTCAGAGAGCATTGTCCAAATGCTCCTGGAACTCTGGCAGGCTTGGTGCTGTGACTACTTTCCTGAGGAGCCTCTTCCAGTGCCCAACCACCTTCTGGGTGAATGACGACATTGCAAAGGCATTGTTATTTCTAACTGCAGATTATCCTATGTACAATCAATTTTCTGACTTTTCTGGATGCATTCTGTAAGATTAAGCATCTGGGACAGAAGCATTCCCCTTTCTGAGTGCTTTTTTAAGACAGACCAAAGAACCTGTTCTTTCTACAAGTAAAAAATGATCACTGTCTTTGAAAAACATTCTTTTCTCCTAGGAGAAAGTTTTATTCATCACAAGTTGGTTTTATTTTTTCCCTTATTATAGAGTGTTATTTATAAAAGTTCTTTAAGTGAATCACAGAATTCTGAACTTTGAAACTCTCTGCAAATAGTAATGAAACTTGCCTTAAGTGTAAATGAGCAGCGATTTAAATATTAACTATCAGTTGATATTTCACATTGCTTCCCACATACTCATTTATAAAACAGTCAAGCTGCAAGCTTTGTATAAATAGCATTTACTTACTGCTGTGGTTTGATTGAAAGTTTGGTCTTTGAGCATGGTTAATGCTGGTACATGGGAACTGGTAGTGACTGTTACACTTGTGTCATAGCTCCGCTGTGTAGTCTTGAGAGATGA
The DNA here is from genome assembly GCA_013390105.1 of Tichodroma muraria. NCBI lineage: Eukaryota > Metazoa > Chordata > Aves > Passeriformes > Sittidae > Tichodroma > Tichodroma muraria. The sequence goes on from WAAG01044662.1 coordinate 41,221, forward strand.
CTAAAATTAATGGTGTGCCATTCCTCTAACCTGAATTGTTATACTCCCTATCTAATGGGGATATTATAACACTGATAATTGTTTTATCATACAGCAAAATTGTATTGGTATGCTTACACATAACTAGAGTGCAGCAAGAACGTGTTTGCAGAGTTCTTCAGCTTCTGGGAATTTGAAATCATCAGATTCTACTGTGGGTGAATTAAAGATAGTGGCTAACTAGATTCCATTAATATACAAATTAAATTGCCTTGAGTAAAAGGAAAAAAATCAGAAAGAATGACCATTGCTTGTCTGGAACACTATTTTGCAATATTTTTTTATCAGTACCAATCTGGGCCATTAATATCTCTCATAGCCTTTTATTTTTTTTACCTTGTGCAGAGATAGGGATTTGACTGATTGTTACAAGAAACCTTAGGGGGAATAAAACATGTTCTGGGACTATGGGTTGTTGGCCAATAGTATAATTAAAACCAGAGTTACAGAAAGTTATCTGACAGCCCAAGTGAGCCAAGTATTTAAAATATGGTTTGTGCTCATGAAAACCAGGTTCATCATGCGCAAATTGGCAAATTTCTTTAGATGCAAAATATAAGATGTATTTTAGATTCCATGTGTAAATACGTGTAGACATTTCAGTGTTAACCACTATATGCTTCTGTGACCCAGATTATATATAGGAGTTGAAGTTAATAATTTGCGATTAATCACAGTCATGGCCAGAGAGCCAGACCCTCTGCCAATGTTCCTTCAGGCCTCCCTTCTGCTGCTTCTTGCTTGTGAAGCAAAAGGCTCTCAAGTGAGCATTGCTGGGTGCTTTACTTATTTATCCTTCTGCTTCTGAATGACAATTAAAATATCTTCTCACTGAAAATCTTGCTGTTCTGTTCCCAATGCCGTAATACTCCCTTGAGCTTTCCAGATGCAAACACAGATGATTACCTCAGTGTACAGGTGACTCCATTCCTGTCCTGTCGCTTAAATCTTGCCTCGAATCCTCAGTTGTTCCCCTGTAGCTCGGTGAGGGCTCTCTGGAGCCAATGATGGACAGGAGGAGCTGCACAGCCAACAGTAAATGTATGAGGCTTTTTGGTCTCTGCCTGGCTCGTGTGTGTCAGACAGGTGTCTTATTTGTGGAGTTTCTCCTACTTTAGTGTGCTTTACTGGGAACCAAGCTGTAGTAATGCAAGGGGAGGAGGACTTTTTGCCCTGCTGTAATGTTTGTCATGTGGAGTTCGTGCCCGTTTGCCTCAGGTAGTGCCAGCCTATCCCCAGAAGACCTCAAGGAGACTCACCCTTAACTGAATCTCTGTGTTTGACCTAGTTAATGGATTTGTCTTAACAAGTGCTGTCCATAAGGCATAATCTTTTGACTTAGTGAAATAATTTGTATGACTTTCCCTGGGGCTTCCTACCTGCTGAAATCCTTTCCAGAGCAGTCAGTTCTTGCAGATATGCAGCTTGCCTGCCTGGCTTTGCCTGACAAGAATAGTGATGTCAGGTGGCAGTGGGGCCTCAGGGACAGAGTAATACTCAATTCCTTTGTCACTTTTTATTCGGTTTTTGTGGGGGGTTTTTTGTTTGGTTT
>WAAG01044663.1:0-30746 GCA_013390105.1 Tichodroma muraria
CTCCAAATAGCTTGTCCAGAGTGGGATAATTGTGTCTGCGTTCCTTGTGCTCTCAAAGCAGAGGAAGAGCTGTCTCCCCATTTATTCAAAACTATGCAGAGATTTGCTTGGAAGCATTGCAAATCATGGAAACTATTCAGTTGTATCCTAAATAGTAAACCTAGAACTGCTGCAATGCTCCAGGGTCAAGCACAGGCCCTGGCTCTGTGCCAATACCATGTAAGGATGAGATGTGAACATGGATCAGCTCCCTATTGAGGCTTGGTTTTTAAGCAAGGAAATTTAGAGCTGTTTCCCCTGCTTCTCATTGCATGTGCAGGGTGACTAACCTGCATTGAATTTTAATATTATGAACCAGATTTAACAGGATAAAATTTTGTCTGTTTTGGTTTTCTCTCAGAAGTGTTTGAATGGATGTTACCTCTGTCATGGACTGGAGCAAAAAAAGCAAAAGACATCTCAGCTGAACAAGCAAGACATAAACCAAACATTAGATACCTGCCTTGGCAGGGTTGTTTTGTCTCATGTGTAACAAAATTGTTTATTGGGAAAGCATACTGCGAAAGCAGCTCTACCTGAGGGGAAGCCACGCTGAGCAAACTCAACAGGAACCAGAACTCTGCAAAGGACAAATCTGGGGGGAAGCACCAGGGCTGTAATTCACCTCACCTGATGTCTGAGCAGTCATTCAGCATCCCTCAGTTGGGTACATCTAGAACAATTAATTACACCACCCCTTTCGCTATCTACAAAGGAAGTCTAGAAAGGTGGCTTGGATGTAGACGCCTACACCACAAATGCCTAAATTTGGACAGACAACTCTCACCCACATGTCTGTTTCCTGGAGTCCCAGAAACTAGCTGAAAGACAAGATTTTCCAGTTTTTAAACTGGATGTCAAAAAAGAGCTTTGATAGCAGCAATTTTCACCAGTGCTGATCCTTAATTTCTGACCCATAACAACTCTGGTGAATTTAGCTCCCCAGACAACAGACTTTTCTTGAGTTAAGTCTTCTAGATCTCTTTCAAATAAAACACAGCTTGACAAAAATGCACTCTTCTATAAGAAGTAGCTTGAGATTCAATTCTAAAGGTGGTCAGCATTAAAGCATCTGCCTCTCAGTCTTCAACAGAAAACAGTTTGTCCTGAAACTCCTAACCCTAAATTTCTAAAATAATAATCAGGATAGAACAGTCATGTATTTTTGTTTCCTTTGGGCAGTGATCTGCCATGACATTGCCAAATCCATTTCTGACATCCACGACATATTATGTTATATACGTATATATAATGTATATAATATAATACAATTATATTCATTCTTCATTTAGCCTTACAGGCACTTATTTGAAAGGATACATCCATAAGAGAAATGATATTTCGGCATGAAATGAGACTTAAGTTCTTGAATTTTATGTTCTTTGCTGAAAAAGAAGAATAATAGGAAAGGAATCATGGGCAAAGCTGTCTTTTATAAACAGAAAGGAGAAAATAGGACTCATGAACAGAGATAGCTGACTGTTAGTCCTCATTGTGGGAGGGCCTGTGAACTGGGAGATGAAGGCAGCTGTCGCTACAGAGAAGTCTCTGTCCAGACAGAAGATGCATTTACTGGAGACATGACAGGAAATACTGTCCTTGATTTGTAAATCAGGAGATGAGGTTCAGGGAGTGACAGGTTTTCCTCTCTACAAAGGGCCTGTAGCAGGAGCTACATCCAGATCTTAAAAGTCCCAGCCTAGTGCCTGTCTCTCCCCAGCAGAGTGGCAAGGCAATAGAGAGCTGGCCTCACTGCGTTGACATGGATGATACTGGGGACAGGGCAAGCTCGTGGTTAGATCATGGACCAAATACTTTCCTGGATCTGCCCTCACTGGCTCAAGGACACCAGACTGGGGTCATAAAACAGTCTTTAATTTTCTATATGTAAATGAATTTAATGACAGATTTAAAAAAGCTATATACAACCCATAACTTAGAAGTTGTCAGCACTTACTTTTTTTTAATACAGCATTCAGAACATACTCAAGTTCTTCTGCAGATATCTCCATGTCCTGCAGAAGAAAAAAAAAATAAAGCTGTGTTACTTGAATGTTTCTGTAATCAGACATACCAAAAACCTTAGAAAACAAACATCACTCATCTGTACTTTATTGCAACTCAGCAAAAGACAACCATACAAAACCCAGAAAAAGCTAAAAATTTAAGGGTTGGGAAAACACAGGAGTGCTGCAGTGCAAAAGTCTGTCTGAAGGAGATCTCAAGTGGGAGCTGTTGATTCAAAGAAAAGTCAAATGCAACTAAACATTAAACCAGGTAGGCTCCTTCAGAGCTCGAGTTCTAGCTTTGGTCCTCCTGCTTGCTCACCAGGGTCTGCATCCTTATCCATCGAGCCACAAGGCATGGTGACATCTGCTGCCCAAACAACACACTACAACTAAGCATACTCCCAAAATACGTCGGGTTTGTTTCATGTGGCTCTGGATAAGAGCAGAAGTGTTTTGCCTCTTTTGATGTCTTACTCTGACCCAAAGTGTTTTGCACCCACCTTTCCTGAAATCTGCTCAAACAGTGCCCGGAACTGCTTTTCTTCGTCAGTTTCTTGTGAGTTTGGGGTTGGATGTAGAGGCTGCAACACCAACCACACAAGTCCTTATAAAAATTGTAAAACATGACATTTCTCCTGCAAATAGCCCCTTTGTGCACCCCGGACCAGTGTACATCTTAAAATAAGGGTACACATGCTTCTGAACTCCAACGGATCTCAGCCTCCCAGCCACCACTCTGCCCAAGGGGAGTCTCACCCTCTCATTTCCTTCACCTGGGCAAGTGTATAGTGTGACATTGTTTTGGTAAAAACCAAGAGCACCCATCCTGGAAAACACCTCTCTCTCCTCTCATCCCACCCTGCGCCATTCTGTTTCCTTGGGCCTCCAACCACCATAGTGCTGTTGAGCTCTCTCCTGTGGCATCATCCTCGGACCTCCAGTCCTTCTTGACAGCACCAACCAGAGGTGGCTGCACTTCAGCACATTACCCAGCACAGATTTATTTTGCTATAGAACATGGCCCTGAGACACCGGAAATGAAGATGTCGTTGTTAGCTGGGTCCCTGGAGAAGAGTTTTACTAAAGAGGACAAATTAGATCTTGGCTTAGCTTGTTTCCGTGGAAAGGCACACCAAAATTAATGGCTTATTTGCAGGGATACATTTAAGCAGGAGCTGACTCAGACCCAGCTGCAATTAGTGCTCAGCAGGCAGACCAAGCCATTCAAAAGTAAAAAGAATTCAATCATTTCAGTAGACACGTGCATGCGTAAGCATTCCCTCTCAAGTCCAGCGGATACTGAGAAGTAAAATAAAGATATTTGTATGCAAAATTAATGTAGGCCTATTAGATATTCTTTTACTTCTTATTTCACAATAAATAAAATTTTACAAGATGTGAACAGCCATGTGGCTCCCCAGTGCTAATGGGTGGTGCTTTCACTGCACACGTGGTGGCTGACACCCACATTTCGTGCTGGCTGGCACTGACTGCCTTCAAGGGGATGCGAAGCATAATGATCATGATTTTGATTGTTACAGCTCTTTTACCATATTCAGCAGAGCTTAGCATTTCAGTGACATACACAAAGCTGGCAATTGTGTAACATTCCTGTGAAATAAATGTGGTTTAGGCAAAGACAGTAAAAGCAATGTGTGCTGGCTTCTGCTGAGCTATTCTCTTACTATTTTAACTCTGTAGACTTACCTCAGGAAGATCAATGGCAATGTTTTCATCTAGATCCCTGGAGAAAACAAAACCTTATGTGGTATCTGAAGGTATTCAACATCTGCTTGGGGTGAAAGCTTGCTTATTACCTTTTCCCCAGGTGAATGATAAAACAGGATTTTTTATGTAACAGGTTATGTTTAGCTAAAATTCATCAAATAATCAGACTTTTGCACAGTTTAAATTTTGGTATAAGCCCTTAAAACAGACATTAGGCAGGACTCAGGGATGACACAGCTGTGCATGTCATCTACTAAAGAATTCATCTCATTCTTTATTCATTATGAACACATTTTTTCCTCAGTATGCTTTTTTAACATAAAATTGTCTTTTTGGACAAACATTGGGAGGAAACAAACAGGAAACAAACACTGCTGTATTCACAGAGACCCAAACAGTGCCAGGTAGCTAGTAACTCTTCCCTGTCAAACTTCCTGCGGATTCATCATGGCATGCCTTATTTCCCCACCTTCTCAACTACTCTCAAAAAAAAAGTCAGGCTCAGCAAAAATGGGCAAATACAAAAAAAACCTCCCAAATGATCATGACCATGCTGGATCTCTGCTGTAGGGCTGGGAGCCTGGCAGCCACACTCTCCCCAGCAGCCAACAACCTCCCGTGCAGGGGAGCACTGGAGGGCCCAAAGCTTGCTGCTGACTTACTCAGTGATGGCCTTCTTCTCAGAGAAGATCCTCAGGCAGAAATCTGCCTCCTGGTGTGGCTCAAATGTGGTCGGAATAAGAATGTAATCACCCGGGGGCAGCTTGAATCGGTGGGATACTTCCCTCAAATTGATGTAGGTTTTGCTTCTGGCCTTGGAGGGGTGGTACCTGAAGAAGTCTTTGCCCAAGTGTCCATCTCTGCCAGGGCTCTAGGAGGGAAAAAAAGGCAGTGCTGCACTGGCCAGGGTGTGCTGAAAGCCATACTCACCCCTTTCCTAATCAGAGAGCCAAATTCTGCCTGGCACAGGCATCAACCCAGGCTGTGATCCTGACTCTCATTTCCTCTCCCAGGTGCTTACAGCAATTTAGCTCCCACCTTATGGCAAAGACCCACTATTACTGCCCTTTCCCACCCAGAAGGCAGTCTCAGAGTACTCCGGGACGTTGTCTTCCTACTTGAATATTCCCTGGCATTAAACACCACCATCCCAGATAGGGTGTCAGAGAGCAGTGACAACAGATTGACCAACCCCAGCCTCACTAGGGGACAGGCATCTGTGTGTGATGTGCCCCAGGATGCTCAGAAGAAGCAATATCCCCCCTCCCTCAGCCAGGCAGGGGGTGACAGAATCATGGAGTTGCTCTGTCCATGGCCCCATGGGGACTCCTAAATTATCCTCTGAGAGGACTCCATCCTCCATGGGAATTGATGTAACTGAGAAGGTTGTTTTAAGAGCAAGGGCCCTAAAAATGGAGCAGGGATACAAACCCAGAGAAAGTGCAAAATACCAATAGTGCAGCTCCTATGCTGTAGCAGCAAAGGAGTACCTCATAAATAGAGTAGCCAATGGTCAGCATTTCAGCTCCAAGCTTCTTGAGTTTACGGCGGCCCTTCTGCATCAGTGCTGCTATGAATGTGCAGTCATCTTGTCCATCGTCCTTCTCTGTCAAATGCAGCTTGATTTGTGGATTTGTCCAGAAAGTCTCTGCCAATGTAAAGAACACCAGAGAGTTTCTTGACTCAGAAAAATAAATCACCACTACTACTACAAAAATACCCCCACCAAACCAAAAAAAAAAATTAAGCTGAGGTTTCGTTCAAACTTAGTTTTTCCATTAATCATTATACTTCTTTCCACTAAGCTTTGCAAAAAATAAGCCAAATTCCGAAGTCCTTTGTGAAACTAGGTGTAGGAAAGATTTTAGGCCTGGTGCCTTATTAAGTTACCATGGTTCAAATGAAGTTGTCAGATGAAATATTGTTAAAATTACATAGCTACAATGATCCCATAGTGCTGGTGCCAGTCTGCACTAACCCAGTTTGGATCCATGACACAGCTGCAGAGGCACATAAACATGTTGGCTGAGCTGGGCTTTTTGTCTCATTTTACACTTGCTGCTGCAGTTTAACTGGTTTATTGGAACCTAGTCCTGTTCATGCAAATGTCTTTAAGAGGTAAAAAAGATCCAATGAACCCGAGAGCAAAAAAAGCAACTCTTCCACCACAAAGTCTCAAGTGGGACCATATGAACATTTATCACTTTGTTCATTTGAAAAAGCCAGTCAAAGAAAGGTCTTATCTGTAAAGTACAGCACTCTTAAAGCCTGTGGTTTGAGTTTCCTCATCTGTCCCTTTGGCTGGTTCCTGTCAGCTGAACTGTCCTGCACCCACAGCTCTGGCTACAGAGCTCCTCTCTGAAGAGCTATAGCAGAGGGTGGGTAAAGATTCCAGTGCCTGCTTCTCATTTTCAATCTGGTATGTACTTACCTAGGAAATTTCTACATCCTCCTGCGGTGGCTCCCCGGACCCAGCTTCCCTGGTGGATGGTCACTTCCCATTTGTGGGCAGTGCTGTCTTCCAAGGCATCTGGAGTCAGGTTGCAGATCTCAACTTTGTCAAAATGCACTTTAAAGTCTTCAAACTCCATCCTGAGCAAAAGACATGGTAAGGAAGAGGCAGCCATTCACTTTTGAGAAGGATAACCAGCAGAAGTATTTCTCACCCAGAGCCTCAGGGCCAGACCGCCACTTCATGTAGGGTAGTTTCGGTGACCATGGATATATGCCAGAGTACAGCAGGAGAGCAACTAGCTTTCACACGCTGGTGTAAAGCACAAGCATCCTTTTTGTCTGCATCTCATTCTGACATCTCTTACACCTTTCTTTTATTCAGTTACAGTTGAGTCTTAGATGAAATAGAAGCAACACTGGCACAAAACCTACAGTGGAAAAAGTCATTTCACAAACACCATCCTAGCCTTAATGGCTGCATCTGTATTGCCAAATACCCAGCCAAAGGATTGTCTGGCACGTGCAGGAGCTAAGTCTTCATACAAATCATCTCTGTGTTCAGTGTCAGGCACAATGATAGCATAACCAGTGACCCATGGTGATGGATTAGTCAAGCCATGGTGTGATTATCTGTCCGCACTGCAATTAAAGGAACATTTGGGCCTCTGCTATGGTTCCTAGGCTCAAGCTGCTCATCCTTCCCTCCCTTATGGGTGCCTGGGACCTTGTTCTAGCAAACACATACACCAAACGTGAGAGATAAAGTGTGTTTGGACTTGAGAAATGTCTCCAACCTGCCCTTGAAGGTAGCAAAGACACTGCTGCCTGCTGCTGTGCCCCACAGATTGCGCTGCATGTATTTTATACCCAAGGTGGACACATGTACATGGCAATGGGAATCAGGCAGCAAATGCCACAATATGGGCAGTTTTGAGCTTCTAGGCTGGGCTGGTTGAAACTAGCCTGATCAGCACATGGAGAAGCAGATATGCCAGGAGATTCTATCTAGCAAGTACAAGGGCAAAAAGATACCAACAGTCCCACTGGCAAAGGAGTCAGTTCAGGACTGAGCAAACAGCCAAGATAAGGGACAGCCAGAGCCAGGCACCACTGGGCATTGGGCGCAGCCCTGAGCAAAAGGAAACAGTGCACAGAAGGTGTCTAAGAGACAGCAGCTTGCAGGTGTGCACCACAAGGACAGGAGGCACATATACTCTAAGCCTGAGGGTAGCCTTGGTAGGCTGAACTTCCCTCTGTGAAAGAGCTGATGCATAGGCCTTCGTGAGGGCAATTTGGCATCTAGGTATGTTCTCTGCTCTGAACTGCTATCTGGAAGAGCTCCCTCTCTCCCTGGACCACAGAAATAACACACAGAAATGGACCTCCTCCCTAACACAAGCTTCTATAACTATCCTTTTCCTCCTGTGGCAGATGCTTAACAACAAAATGCAGTAACAGTAGAGCAAAAGCCCTCCAAGATGCAAGTTTTTCTGTGGCAGAGGAAGATAGGACCCAGCTAGCCCCCACTGTTCCTCATCCAACACAGCTAGTTCCATTTTTTTTCCTCATAACAAATAGATGTCTGTGGTGGTATTAATTTACACTTGCTATGGACCATTTTACAACTTGGCTTTGGTGTGGAAAGAAACAGCAGGGTTTGCTTTTCTGAGTTCTGCCCTTTCTTGTCATCTATTCCCAGCTACTGCTAGCTTTAGGCACTGCTAATTCTCACTCTGATGCTCAGGACACTAAAGCAGGGGCAGCATGACAAAATCTGTCTCTAAATCACTTGGTTTCCTGGCCACGCTATGCAATTTTGGGCTCTTTAGAAATGTGCTGCGAAGCAGGGGAAGGGGTTGCCCTTTATAGATTAGAATTGACTTCTAGGAGGTAAAACACCTGTTCTGATTTCCCTAGAGCTGTTCTGGGTTTGTACTTATGAAGGGAAAAGAAGACTCTGACCTTCTGATCTAAGGAGAGAAGGGATTAGGATGAGTGAGAAGCTCATTTCTTAGCCAATCATAAGATGCCCCTTTTCATCTGTTAGGAGTACCTGGACAAGACCAATCTGAAATGCTAATAAGTAGCCAAAATGTCTTTGGGGTACATAATGAGGTCAAAATGTCCTCAGCATGTCACCATTAAAATTTTCTTCAGCTCTCACAAGTCCAAAGAACAAAAGGTTCTAAAAGGGGAAATTTCCCATTAATTTTACTGTTAATTTGATGCCTACTTGCACACTTTACCTCCATCACGTTGTCAGGCTTTAAGTTCTGCCCTGTATTGAGATACTTGCTGGAGTTACTTGGGTTCTGTGTAAAGTCTTTGTCCTTTACACTCACCACATAAGCTACAGCTGTAGCCAGGTCAAAAACAAACAAAAAAACCACCAAACCCAAACAAGCACAAAAGTTTTTTGAAGAAACTGCAAATGCCCTAATGCATTTGCTATGTCAATAGCAAAATAACTCGAAATATCTTATGTAAAAATACAGTAATGGAACAGCCACCGGACCTACTTCCCTCCAGCTGTCAAAATTTGGGATAAATCATTTTGTGTGGCTTAACATGCTGCATTGTCTACCTCAAATAACTTCTCAGGCCTGAAGCTGAACTTTGGTTTAACTTGCAGACAAAATTTGGAATAGCTCCATTGCATACCTCTCTAGATTTACCCCTATATAAAAGAATTGAGCATCTGGCCCTAGAAAGTGTGACCCAAAGCATTGTCACAGCACAGTCGATATAGGGGGGGGATCATGTGCAAGTCAGCCATCTGCTGTGTATGAGATCATGAATTTGGTACGAAGAACATTTCACACTTCTAAAGCAATTTCCACCATGTTGGTTTCTTTTTCTCTTCTCATTTCATTATTTCATTTAGTTTCACTTCATTTCCTCTTTTCTTCAATTTTTCAACAATTTCACATGTATCTTGGTGCTCTTTTACTTTATGCAACTAGTAATATTGCTTTTCAGGACTCATTCTCTTCCAGTGCATGGCCAGATTGTACCTTGAAGGCATTTCATAGCTGATACAATATCATACAATGCTCCCTTCCGTATATCCTGCCTTTGTTCATGGGAAGGATTTAAAGGGTGTTACATTCATGGGAGACACACAGTATCTGAAGTACCAATGCCACTAACTAAACAGATTTTTGAAGGCTTTTGTTGTTGAAACAGACATAGGCACACATGAAACACAGAAAAACAAAGGGAGCATTTCTCTCTTAGGAAGAAACTGAGAATTTCATCACGCAAAGGCTTCTTCCCTGTTTCTTGTTTAGGCCACTTGCACCTTGATTTCTGATTAGAGTCACACGCTTTAAAAACCTGTGGCTTACCAGAACTCTCCATCATCCCGTGCTGCCTGAGACAGGCGTCTCTGCTCCGATGGGCTGACTGAGTGCCACTCTGCAGAGCTACAGGAAAACAAAACCAAGCTGTACTACGGGTACGTGGCAGTGAGTTTTCCCTGGCTCAGAAAGACTGGCTGGATGTAATAGCAGACTGTTCTTCTCTCACATGTGTTTTATTTGTGCAGCTTATACAAACACAGTCGCATTTAAGGTTTCCTGCTCCCACTGGCACTCATGGTCACAGAGACCCAATTAATGCAGCCAAAAGCAGCACCAGGCCGAAGATCCCAAAGCTGCTCCAGAGTGCTCTTAATGTGAGTTCTTGACATTGGGACTAGTCTCAGATGTTTGGTTTTGAGATAATAGGGCTATTGGTAAAACTCAAGATGTTGGTAAGTAAACACTCTCCTTAAATCTGTATTCCATCTGTAGCACCATCTTTTTTTTCCACTCTTGTTGCTAATTTAGGGCCAGGTGTTTTTTCAAAGTTGAGTCAACGGGAAGGGAACAGGATCCTTCCCCTGCAAAGACAGATTTGATGGAGTAACTGGGGCCCCAGGTTAAGTCTGCCTCCTTTTCACTTACCCCTTCAACTCCAGACAGCATATCAAAACCAAACAAACACCTGATAAAGCTTTTCAGGAAACCTGGAAGTACACTACTATATTTCCAATTTGACATAATAAACTTAGAGAGTGGAAGGCACCTTGTGTTGTGGTTTTTAATTCCAGCAACCACTGTAAAATGTTAATACAGGCTCCTGTATTGACCTGCAAATCCCTCTCCATCCTGAGTTCCAGAAAGCCTCCCAAGTGCAGAGCCAGAGCTCTGCTTTGCAGAGACAGTATTTTTGATTAACAGCATAAACTGCCAGATGCCTGTCCTGATCATAACCTCTCCATCTTTTTCAGATTTAAGAACTCATTATACATGTCAATTATCCATGTTTTTCTTCAAGATAAATGATCTGAGCTGATGTGGACATATTTAATTTACTTCTGAGCCATGATAAGGATAAGGAAATTTAAAGTAGTCCCACAAATGATTGCCTGTCTCAGCAATAATAAAAGGGCCAGGCAGGTTATGGTTCCTCTCCTCTGCATCTGTGTGAATAAAAAAAACTCAGTAGAAAAAGCAAAATAAAAATGAAACAATGCATATGTGCAAAAATATACTGAAAAGTGTGTGTTGGAGAGGAATATAGTGTTGATTTTTTACTATGTATTCTTTTCATTTTGTATTGTTTGTGCTTTGTTTACCATTAGTTGTAAACCCTGACTGGTTCTCAGGCCAATCCTGTTGTGGCTTGAGGTCCTTCCACAACTCTGGCACAGAGAAGGTCTCATTTAATGGCCATATATTATTACTAAGATATTACTCCTGATGTGTTTAGAAACCCCAAAAAATAAACATAGAGAAATGCAAGCTATTCAGAGGGGATAATACACTCTCAATTTCAGCTTATCTGTATTAGGACAAAGTATGGATGCTGTGTTACAAGCACTACAGCAACAGGTTTGTAAACATTTAACCAAAAACATCACTCCAAATATATAACTTCTACAACTGGGAGTGTATTAAGATAAATACACTCATTTATCTCATTTATATTAATGCACAATTTCTGCTAATGCTAGGTTTTGGGGGCTAAACAACCTCGAAAGCACCCCTGCATTGTGCTGCTTTGAGTATGCTGAGGGGGAGGTGCTGTAGGGCGGTAATACTGTTAGACACATGCAAACTCTTGGTTTAATTTCCCGTGGAGCAGCAGAGGCTGCAGGAAGCCAGCTGTGGAGCAGAAGCTGGGATTTGGCCTTTGCAAGGCCAGTGTGTAAGGAACAGTGCACCCACTTGTCACTCCAAGGGCCGTTCCACTCCACCTGTCCCCACGGGTTCCTTATCCTTATCAGCTGCACTTGCCGGCCCCTATAGTTCACCTGGGGAAGAAGGAAATAGAGAAAATATCAGGTGCCAGGATCTAGGGAGCAAAGCTTCCCCAGTGTGCAGAGGCTGGTGTTAACGGCTGGGCCAAAGGTGCAGAGCGCCACAGGGGGTGTAGGAGGGAAAGTTGGATGGGAATTTGGACAACATCCCCAGGATAACTTCACCCATCACCTCAGGCTGAGGGGACACTCTCTTCTCTTTTCCCCAGGTGTCTCCTTGCCCCATGCCACTGGACATACCTCCTCAATGCCAGTCACAGAGTACGCGTGGCCTTTCACAAGGCCAAATGGGGTTTGGGCTTCCGACTCGGCAGCACTGTTGGTCTGGAACAGGGGAAAAAATTGTAAATGAACCTCTCTCTTCTGAGTGAGATTGCAAGTGGTACCACCTGGTCCCTTCCAAGCACCAGGCTAAGCAGTGGCTAACCCGTACTACAAACAGGAACTTGTCTTTCTGCTCAACCATGGTGCAATGCTCCCCTTTTGGGAAAAAAAATGGGGGGTTTTAAGCATTGTTCACTCAGAGCAAAAATGAGGTGGTTCCAGGGTGGAATTCCTCCTCTGCCCCTGTGGTTTTGTTTCAGCACCACCTACATTTCCAGGATCTCAGTCTTAAATCTCAGACTGAGATCAGGTGTTCACATGGTCTCATTCCTTGTAAAAAGTCTTTGACAGACAGTGAATGGTCCCATCAGCCAGCTGAGTATCACACTGCCTAGTTCAACAAAAATTTAACTAGTCTTTGCAAGCAGCAAACTTCATCAGGAGAAAAAGTGAAATCAACCAGAAAAACACTGAACCCCAAAGTTGAAGGCATCAGGAAATTGAGACCCCTTTTCTTACTTACATCAATAGAGCAGCCCACCATTGAGCATCTTTTCAGGGCTTTTTCTAGGATTTCATAGAAATTGTTAGGAGCCGCCTTAACATCATACATTTCTCCTACACCCCCAGTGAAATCCTCCATGGCCTCTATTGTACTGCCACCCTTCAGAGACTCATAGCTGCCATTCAACCTGGAAAACACATGCTGACTGTGAGAATTGCTTCCAAAATATCCATGTTTGAGAGCTTTCTTGCACGTGTGTAGAATTGCAGCAAAAGCACTGAAGTCAAAATAAGTACCCCAGAGTGCACCCAAGCAATAGTATCAGGGTCATTCTGTTTCCCTTTTTAGCTGCATTTTTAACTCATCTGTTTCTCCATATCTTTAAAGCCTGGGGGTGTTCATTCTTTACTGCCAGCTGTCAGGCTGGCAAGGGCAGCAGCAAATGCTAGAAGCTGCTCACTAGAATTGTGAATACCATATGAACAAACTGTGAATAATGTATGTACAAGTAGCAAATTATGTATGTGCAGTGGGACTTACTTGGCATAGGCTTTCTCTAGTAAGGCACTCCAAAATTCATTGAGTTCAGCTGAGTGCAGGAAAACCAGCCGTCCCTTGAAGGTGGGTAATCGGTCATCGATCACGACATCCAGCCACTCGTTGTGCTGCCAAAACTGTTTAGAAAGGATGATGCATGAGTTTGCTGACAGCACAGCATTTCCTGAGAGCAGGATCCTGAGAGTGTCCCAGCATTACTCATTGTAAGTTAGTGACAATCATAGGCTTGATTGGAAGACATGTAAATAGTCTGTTCCCGCCCTGCATGCAAGGCTGCTCTCCAGGAAGGGTGGTCTGTTTTAAGGAAACACCAAGACTAAATGTGTAGACCTGTACGGTATCTTCTTGTCTGGATAATGTCACCCATGTAGCTACACAAGTGTTCACCACATGATTCAAGACTCCTTTAGGACACACGTGTTACAGATCCCATTCAACTCATTTAAGGACTTATATCTTAAGTGAGGTCTGTGTGCCCAGGAGAATGTGAATTGATTTCTAAAGCCATGTATCTGTTCACAAAACAGGATTGGCTGTGTTTGTGCCTGTATGAGGCTGACATAGCCCTCTAGTCTGTCTGTCAAAACACGAACAACAGTGTAAGCTCAGCAATCCTACTTTTTTCAGTGTCTCCTCTGCAGTACCTGGCAACCTCACTGCAAAATAGGCCATGAAATGTAACGACAGAGATGTGTTCATTCTGTGACAGATGTTCACCTTACCTGGAAATGAAATATTCCAGCATAATCTAGCCCAAAATTTTGATCCACTGGCACCACTCTTGCTAGTGTTTTTTCATTCAATGTGAGAGAAGCTATGGCTGCTAATAGCCAGCAGTCACCTGTGGATTGAGAAGGGGGAAAGAGGAGAAAAGGGGGCCAGAGGAGATGTTATGACAGTCAGCTGCCACATCCCCTGAAATCCAAAAGATAGCCCGTGTGTCCCCAGAAAGGGTGTCCCTGCCTGGCCAGACTGTGCTTCAGTCTGGAGATGCTGGTAGACAAAAGACTCCCTTGGGCTCACAGTACCCTCGAGTGAAGATCCTTCCCTGATCCTGAATCCCACTGCACCAAGATGGTCCCTGGCATGGTTGGAGGGAGCTATCCAAGAGGTAATGTGGGCCAGGTGAGCCTGGGCAGGACCTCCAACTCCACTGCTCCCACCAGTTCAGGAAGGACAACACCCTCTCCTGTGTGAAGACACTGCTGCTGCTCCTCACGGTGTGCAGACATGAACACATCCACCCAGGGGAAGCACTCACCTAGATCCCCTTGACAAATGTCAGTTCTGGTGGCTCCTCCAAGGATAAACTTGGGGTCTTTGACAATGTCCTGCAAAAGTGAGACAGAGAAATTACTTAGAATGTGCCAGGAAAATATCACCATCACTCTGAACCAGACTTGCAGCAGTGTTGACAAACCCTGTGTGCCACACGAGCTGTATTATCCTGCAGCAGTGTTGCCACCCCAAAGAACAAGATGGGGAATCTTTGCTAATTAATTACAGTGTAAAGCAATTAAAGAATCAACCATCCTCATTTTTTTCATAATTAGTTGGCTGCTAATGAAAGGCTGGCATTCTTTATTCATCTGTAGGCAATTGTTAAAATATCATAGCACAAACTCATCCAGAAGATTGATGTAAGGCTGCAGCCCCGGTTAACAGGGCCTTTTGTTTGCTTGTTTTCCTCCAATGGCTAAAAAAAAAAAAATAAAAAAATTGGCAATTTACTTTTAACCAAACTAGTAAGCCTTTTATTTACTTGCATGTAATACCTGGCACGTACAGTATCTGACAACCATGAGACAATTTCCTCCTCAAAAAAGCAAACAGCAAAGTCCTGTTAATTTTTTAGGAGGAGCTAGACACTACCCACCCCATGTGGTCAGAGGTCAGAGGGGATGGTGCTCATGCTGGCATTACAGCAGCTCTCAAGCATTCATTAGACTGGTTTAGTTCAATTACTAGTACCATGACTGGACAGAAAAAATACAGTGATAAAACAAAAAATGTGGCAGGAATTCTTCTCTGTTTTCCCATGAACTGTATATTGAATGTAATTGATTTAACTGAATGAAAACTAATATATTACTGGAGTAATATGCCTGTAGTTAATCAGTCTGCCCTGATACATTATTGTAGGCCCTGTGGCATGAAGCAGATCCTTCTGCCTAAGTGGCAAATTAAACAAATTAATGGGGAGGGCAAAGGAAATAGAAGAGCACATTCAGTCATCGAATCCCTGCATTTGCTTAGATGAAATTGAGTTGCTTTGTGTTCATATCACTGCATTTTCTCAGACCATAGGGCAGAATCTTGACAGTCTTGCTCAGTTTCCTGCACTTATTGGTGAAGCACCTGCTGCTGGCCGCTGCTGGAGGCAGGGCATTCCTCTCCCTGAACCAGCACTGCTGCTGCGGAGCTCCCCCTGCAGAGGCAATATTCAGGAGGAAGCTGGTTTGCATATGTTTTGTTTGCCCCTGCTGGGGAGGAGGGGGTGGCTAGGTTGTGCCTCAGCCACAGGTGCCTCGGGGAGGAGGTACCACAGAACATCAAGTCCCCAGAGTGTGGAACAAAGGGAAATCAAACAGCAGCTCCTCCTTACCTGGCCCGCCTGCTTGTTAAATACACTCAGTCTCACTGGGACTGGGCATGAGCAATAAAACCACGGCTCATTGCCTTTAGACATTGATAAAGCAATGGCTGATAAAGTAGCTGATCTTCAACCACACACTTTGTTTTAACACCATTGCTCTCAGGAGACATAATTCTCATTGCAACTAATGCATTTAGCTGTTACCAAGAAACCCTGTATGTTAGCAAGGGACAAGATAAAAACCCTTTCCACTGACATTACTTTGATTCATGGCTCATTGTTTATTACACATCTCTGTAAATCACATATGGAAAAATGTTTTCAATCTCCTATGTCTAAAGCAATCAAAAATAATTAAAAAAAAATCAATAAAAAGAAATTGAAAGGGTGTTGACTGGACTTGTGCCACGTTCTCTGCTGCACAAAAGAAAACACACTACAGTTTTTGAGTGGGTGTTGCAAAAATAATATCAATTTTAAAATTATTTTTAAATTATATATTTATTATACCACTTTCAGATGGTATAATAATGTATGAGGACTTTCAGCATGTTAAAGGACAAAATCCAGCATTCACACACAGCATGCAGTAATTTAAGGTTGTGCACAAGGCACAACACACCTGCACAAGGATATTGCCTAGAAGTAGGAACATGCTTTCTTCAGGGAGATGAAACATAGTTACCCGTGGCTGTCCTGATGTTGCATTAAAGCTGTGTTTCTTTAAACCCAAAAGAAAACAAACTGCATCCCTGTGCCTGTCTCCCACTGGTAAAGGGGGTGCATAGAGACCTAAAACATGCCGGGAGTGAGATTGTTTAGGTGGTTTCTGTGATTACATTTCTCTGCCTGGTCCCAACCTGTCATACTGGTCGTCTGTGGCTGCTCATACTAGAAATATTTCTTTCTTACTTCCTGCTGTAGGCCATAGACTCATTTGACATTGGTAAAACCCATTTGTCCTTCCTTTTTTGGGCTGCATTTTTTTCATTCTTCAATTTATATGTCTAACTTTCTCAGACACTGAGCTGTTGAATTCATCCTAGAAGGAAAGGAAAGGAAAGGAAAGGAAAGGAAAGGAAAGGAAAGGAAAGGAAAGGAAAGGAAAGGAAAGGAAAGGAAAGGAAAGGAAAGGAAAGGAAAGGTCTTCTGTTCTTCAAATTGTTCTAAAATTTTGATGAAGGACAGTTTCAATTTGTAATTAAAAAGGATTGCTGAACAAAATCACTAAATGTCTTTCTGAATCTTGGAGCACTTCACTTATGTAGAAAGTCAGATATTCATCTGGGTGCAGATCCATGTAGCTTACTGATTGCAGTGGGAGATTTACAGATTAGTGCTAGCTGGAGGTCTTGCTCATGCTGCTACAACCATGCATATATGCAGATATATGCGTGTTAAAGTAATGAGAAAGCCTTCTCTAGTCTCATTGCTAAAGATTAAACTCTAATATTGTTAACTGTAAGATTAACTGTAAACTGAAAGATTATCTGTCCCTGCAATTACCCACATGCACTGTGCTACACTTAATCCAAGCTACTGTAAAATATTGGTGGGAGAGGCAGTAAAAACCAGTCACCAAGAAGTTGGAACGCAGATACCCTACACAGAAGCCATGTTTTTGTGCTCACCCTCTCCAGCTGTGGCAAATCACCTGGCACATGCCCCAGGACCATGTTCCCTTTGCAAAGTAGAATGTGTTAAATTGAAATTGTTACAGCTCTATTTTCCTGCTGCTCCTGATGAATAGAGATGAAACTGATTTAGCTTAGAAGCTGAGGAGCCAGAGCAGAGCATAACTAATACCCTGTCCTTACACATCCTCTCAGCCTCCCTGAGTTTTATTTCTCGCTGTGCAGCTCACAAGAGTGCGTGGGGGGAATTCGAGTGTAAAGGCAGATGACATTTGAGGTAACTTACTCATCCTAGAAATGTTTCCAGTTCAGCATACAAAGATCCTGAAGAAAACAGACCTTTCTCCACTGTCCTTGTGTACACAGGGGCACACAAGCTCTCAAACACTCCTGGTCACATTTAACACCAAATTTCAACTATACTGACCCTAAAAAGACAAACTAGCACTAAGAGCTGGCCAAAGGAAAACCATTATTTATGATTTAGTGTCACAGTCACGTGCATTTTTGATGCCTCACAGCACTCTAGAGTCACCACACCCGAAGCATTTCAGCCTCACATCCCTCTCCTGTGCTGGGAGGGCAGCCCCACAGGCCACCTCGGTTTTCAGAGCACAAATAGGCAGCAGTGCCTGTGGGGGCTGCACTTCGCTTGTGTAGGGATCTCCAATTTTTTTTCGTAACTGAAACTTGTCCAGGAGTAACAGCTTTAATTCTGTTCTGTATCAGCACTATGTTAACTACCAGATGCTGAGGCGCTGAATGCTTATCACTGTGAATTAAGATAATTTAAACCCTTCTTTAAACTTACTTTGTTCTTTCTCTCCCTTGGTATCACTACTACCAAAGAAAAGTTTTTTTGTAAAGGAAGAAGCTTTCAAACTATGAAGAAAAAAACCAGAATAAACATCAGTCGTTAGCAAAGAGATGAAATGTTAGCACATTTTTTCTGTGGTTATTAGTTAGAGTGAAGTGGGTAGAAGGATCCTGGAGTGATGCTGAGAGCATGTGACTGGTGCAGCTTCAGGCTCCCACTGTGTAATAAATGACTGTTATGCAACATGCATTAAGAGATACTCACTGAGCCCTTGGCTACTGCTGAATGGCTCAGTAACCACGGCATGCATTTGTAATCTCCCAGCGTTCCTTGTGGAAAGCGAGCAAGTAAGTGTAAGACTCTTGTACTCTAAAAGTTAAAAGGTTTGAATTTTTGAAGTTTATCTTAATTATGGATTTCCTACATTAACAACATTCGACTGTACACAGTTAGAACATTATCATAATGTATTTTACCCTTAATTCCCTGCGTGCCCTCTTATTTTCATCTTTTGTCTGGCAATAATGTAAGAGAGAAGCTGATTACGAGTTCTTTATGCATGCACATAAATACACACGCTTAAGTGTGTCCGTACGAGCTACACCTGAAACAGGGGGTGAAGCCTTCCAGCCCTCTCATCCTGCAGCTTAAGGTCTTTGCGGGCGGCATCCCAATCCTGAGCCACTGCTCCTGAGGTGGGAAGGGTTTCCCCCCACACTTCATCTCCACATCTCCCTGAACACTCCACGTACTTGCTTGGTGCAACCCCGAAGCACAGCGGTGCCTGACTTTGGGCAGGACGGGAGGAACGGAAACGAGGGTATACTCACCCCAGGCCTCTTCCAGACGAAGGGAATGGGTGGGTTTTCACTGAAGAAGAGAGACGAATTGCAGGCGGGGAAGTCCGAGTCCTCAAAGAGGACGCCCCTGCTCAGGCACTCCTGCTTCAGCTGCTCATAGCCCTTCCCCGAGCTGTGGGTGCCACGGGCACCCCCGGGATGCGCGGCCGACCGCGGCTTCGAGTCCTGGTACAGGTAGGGCATGTCTGCCTCCCACCTGCCCGGGAGAGCCCGGCGAGACAAGGCTTAGCTGGTGGGGGGCGCAGAACGAGGGGGAGGACAGGTGGGAAAAGAGAGGGGCGCGAGAATACCTCAGGTGCCTTGTGAAGGAAAAGAGGGTGGGAAGGACTGCGCGGTGGGGGAGCCGGCAGTATCCTCCAGCCCTCCTCCGTGTCGCCTCCTTGAGCTGCTGCTGAGTGAGACTGACCTCCCGGCTGCTCTGCACAGCGCCAGGGACAAACACCCTGAAAGCAAACAGGGAGGGAAGGCGGCCGGTCCCGAACACGCCGGGAGCGGAGCGGGAGCGGCTCGGAGCTCCCCGTCCTCCCCCGTGGCCGCCGGGCGAGGAAGGAAGGGTGTGCGCGGCTCCGGCCCCGCTCCCCGCCCAGCGCGGCCCGGGCGGGAGGCGGCCACGGCCGGGGATGGCTTCGAGGCCGAGGAGCCTTGGGAGGGAAACCAGAGCCCACGGCGGGCTGCGGCCGCGCTGCCAGCTTGCCTGGCTCGCACAGGTGGGAGAGCAGCCCGGCCTGCCTGCGGCAGGGCTGCCTTGGCGGGCAGGTGTCCCCGTTGGCCGTCGAGCAGGAGGGACAGCAGGGCCGAGAGATGGCCTTAGCCATGGCCGCTCTGCTGGCAGGGGCCTGAGCGCAGGGCAAGGGCTGGGTGTGCACAGGAGCGGCGTGGGGAGGACTCGGAGCAGGACACAACCTGGGCAAACACAGGGAGAGCATTAGAAAATGTAACCCTGGGGAGGGATTCTGATGGGCCACACACTGAAGGAGTTCTGCGTGCACTGTATCATGTGATTTTAAAAACAAATACATACGGCCTTGTCACTGGTTTGCAGGTTTCATGACCTTCCTCGTCTGACCACTGGTGAATTACAAGTCTTATGAGGAGCAGCTGAGGGAGCTGGGACTGTTTAGCCTGGACAAGAGGAAGCTCAGGGGGGGACCTTAGTGCTCTCTACAACCACCTGAAAGGAGGGTCTAGCCAGGTGAGGGGGGGGTTGGGTTCCTCTCCCAAGTAACAAGCAGTAGAGCAAGAGGAAATGGCCTCGAGCTGCACCAGGGGAGGTTTCTATTAGATACTGAGGAAAATTTCCTCATGGAAAGTATTGTCAGTATTGTCTCAGTATGAGGAAAATTTCTTCGTGGAAAGTATTGCCCACGGAAGTGGTGGTGTCACCATCCCCTGGGATATTTAAAATACGCGCAGATTTGTGCTCAGGGACGTGATTTAGTGGGGGACTTGGCAGTGCTTGGTTGTTGGACTTGATGATCTTTCTAGTCTTTCCAACCTAAATGATTCTGTGATTTTTCTGCTTACCAGCATTCACCTGCACCGCTGTGTCTCACATCGGACAGTAAAACACTGTGCTGAAGAGGATGCTGGACAATGCAACATGGATACACTGAAGGAATAGTGCTCAGAGCCAGATATGGATATTCCTCTCTGCTTGGAAAGGGAAGAGATGCCACCCTCTTGGAACAAATTACAGTTCCTGTAGTATAAAACACACCCTTGAGTACAAACAGTGTTCAGCCTCCCTTTACTTTAATTGTCCCTTTGGTGGACCAGTTTAGCTTGCTGCCAAGAGATGATTTATGGAGAGCAATTAGGTGAAACAGAATTAGTTCCTCTGTTCTGCTATTTATCACAGCCGTGCTGGGAGGAAAGCTTTCTTTTTCAGAACATATATTCCCATGTTTATTCCCCATAATTGCATCCATTGTTGATGTCTATGGGCTCCCTGCTGATACCAAGTTCCCATTGTGTAAATATATGGATACCGTCCAAATTTGTGAGAAGAGGCAGGTCTGGCGCTCCAAACGTGTCTGTCATTTGACCAAACTTTAGGTTTGCAGACTAGAGTTCCAGTTACTCATATCAGCTTTTTCTACAGCCAGTGAGGAGATGAAACCTCAGAAAGTGACTCACTGTGTATTCATCCTTAAGATCCCTCCGGAGGTGACTGTGTCTTTTATTTACCTCTAGACAGACCCTCATGGACTAGCTTAGCTTAGGTGCCCAGATTAAATGCATACAGTTGAGTGAGAGGAACCCTAGACAAGGGGTTAAGGGAGGTAAAAGGCATTTTAGTGCAAACACAATCCCAGGGATGTGAAGTACCCAAAATCTTATATTCAGCCATCAGCAAAACCAAGAACTTTATCCACAACTCCTTTGTGTGGGTCAAGGCACATTCTCATACACCAGAGTAACATGTTGACTGGGGAAGGAGATGTTCAGTGCCTTAGACATACAGACCGCACACCTGCTATGTCCCAAGGAGAGTAACCATGTATCACTTCAGGAAATTTCTTCTTTTCAGTTGCAGATGAAAATGTGTGGGCTGAGCTCTACGCGTGCTTGTCCTGCTGCAGGGGAATGCATGCAGATTCTCTCCCATATGAACACTCTGGTATCCAATAAGAAATTTTTTCATGCTGTAGCCTTTCTCCCAGGGGGCAGTGACAGTCTTTCCCTCTCCTCACCCTGTTGCTTCATGCCATGACACTGCAGGAAAATTCACATCTCTGAGATTTCAGCCTTGGTGTCAAGACACTAAAAATGCACAGGAGAGATGGTGTCTGGGGAGTGCGGGTGGAAAAAATAGGAATGAGCAGAAAACACCTATAAAATGTCTCAGTTCTCATGAAAATACAATACCTTGCCCATGTAACACATGTTAAGAATCATGGCTCATCTCTTGAAGGACAGAAACAAACAAATCTGTGTATCACCTATGTGCTTACCCCATCCAGAGTTTTACAAGGATTAAGCAATTTTGCTCTTTTACCATGAAATCCCCTTTTGAAAGCAGTGAAAGAGAATTTCTCCCCTTAGATGACTCATTATTCTTGCCGCTTGGTGGTCTCTGCAGATATTTAGGGTGGGAGGAAAATACAACATGTCCTGTGATAGTATTTTAGGGACAAACACCAGCAACACAATCCTACTAGCTCAGGAGAGTGGCAAGCAAGATTTGAGCCACTGGCCTAGAACACCTTTGCTCCTTAGGTGTCCTGGCTCAGGAGTAAAAGCAGGGTGTATTTTAACACTCCCTGGAGCAGCAGGTGAGCACAGACGAGAGGCTGCAACACCAGCCTGTGTACATTTCCATTTGGCATGTTCTCGCAGCACACATATTGTGACATTTAAGCAATACAAGACAGTATTAATATGAAAGTCTTGTCACACTGAGAAATAAGTCCTTCCTCCAGGATTCCACTGTCTCAGGAACTGTGGGCTTGCAGCCCACCGGGCCTCTCCCAGCAGAGGGGACAGTGCAGGTCTGTCCTTGGTCTGTGCAGCAGAGAGTGAGTGCCTGCCAGCGTGTGAAAGCACTGCTAACAGAGAGAGAGCTGTCAGATCGAATGCAATTAATTCCTAGTGGGACTGCTCTGGACACCATTAGGCTCCTGCAGACTGCAGAGGTCTCTCTACAAGCCACATGACCAGGCAAGATTTCAAGGTGACAGAATGACAGCATGAGTGATGCACAGGCTGGCAACATTTATTAAAGCCGAACACCATTTTCTTCCAGGTATCATCATTAAATGTCTGATCTGAAACATCGGGAGTTTTATCCATTACCTTCAGCCATGGGAACAAAGCACTCAGGGAGTGTGAACACCAGTGCAATTGCAGCTGCCCTCAGGCAACGCCCTCCTGCCGAGCCGCACTGCTCATCCCGGGACTCCAACAGAGGGGGCCAGATGGGCATTGTGCAGAAGAAGCAGTAGCTCTGGCAGAGGGTGAGCTTCCTCTGCCAAGGGCCGAGTCTCAGGCACACTTACTGCTAACAGGAACAGGAACAGTGTAATTTTTGTCTGCTGTTGGGTCAGACTTCTTTGGACTTATAATTTTCTTCAAGAAAGCAAAAGATCTGATTTGGTTTTCTGTGGCTTGAACAGCTTTTACTCTAGAAGAGACCCTTATTCACTTTGTAACATAATTCATGGGATAGAAGGTGACATAAAGGCTTGATGTAGGAAACTATGGTTTGCACTTCTTGGCCTCCTTGCTTAGCATCATGCTGCAGCTCTGGCTTTCACCTCCTGCAGTTCAGCATTTGGCATGTGCTTTTTCCTGAGTCACACTTATGTAATTCCTTCCCCATAAACATCAGGTAGACTCTTATCATTCAGAATTTAAAGCTGATTATTCAAATGACAGCAACTTGACTAAGTCTTTCATAACACTGTTGTCATTACACCTCCTTCCCTGTCAACAGTTTGACATTGCAGGGTTTATCCATAGCCTTTGGCCCGACTGACCCCACGTTCTCCAGTACTTGTTGCCTGCTGGCTAAACGCCTTTAGCGTCATCTGACCTTCTCTAAGGGATTGGTTTAGGCCACAATATTTCATTTTTGTGCGTTTTCTCCAGGTGTTTGAGAGAAATGACTGGTTTTGTTTAGGTCCCTTTATTGTTCTCCTTATATTTGCAAAGATTTAAGGGGAGATGTTACGTGGACTGAGGTACCACCCGCGAAACTCAGCAACTCTCTGCCCTTCCTCCTCTGAATCTGTATGAAGTTACATAAAACATCTTCGTTCTGTCTCTGAGACTAGTCTCATTTCGTACTGCTTGGCACCCTCTGAACCTTGCCTTGATTTGAATCCAAATGCCACAGTCACAGTCCCATGAAACCGTGCTGTTTCTGATACTTTCCATTACTTTGGCTCAATGCAGTGCATGGACTTTTGCCCACTGACTTGCAGGCTGGCAGGCTTCACACATGCTCCTGAACACATCTTTGCTAACTGGGGACATCTTCTATTGCTCTAACAACAGCTGAGACCAGATAAAATTAAGCCCAGCTTGGGGGTGCTTTTTTAAGGAATTTTGTGATGTCTTCTGGCAATAAAATAATACATACTTCTCTGGAGAAGACATGGCTTGCCACAGAGGGGCTGTAGTATCCTTCTCTCCCTTGCTTCCAGGCAGAAGTGAGGCAGAGGGAAGAAAGGTGGGAAAGGACAGCTTTAGGGGTTCTGCAAAACAACCTGAGGACTGGATAGCTCTACAAAATGTTGTGGACAGCTTAGTGAAAAAGGCCAGAGAGCAATGAGAAAAAGGGTACAGAAAATCAAAGGGAGGGTTTTTAAGAAGTGCCCTTTGAAAAACTTGCTGATTAATGGCAAAAAATACCTTGAAGGAATTATAGGATATTGTAGGATATCAAAATCTCATTCAAAGGAGGATCCTAAAATAACGGTGAATGTAAGAAGCCTGGTTGCTTTCATTGTGCTGTGCAAAAGCAATAGGTTCTTCTCCTAAAGAGGCATCAGTCTCAAATGTGGTCTTAGGATTAATGTGGGCTCTGCCACCTGCAGCTTTTCCTGTCACTGCCCACTGCTGTGGCTGGCTATGAAATGCTGGTGTAGCCCAGCCACTCTGCAGGGCCGAGGGCAGAAGGGTGATGATCTGTCACCATGAGATGGCTCCCCCGCCACAGCCCACCTTTCCCAGTTTACCCTGATGCTGACAGCACTGCAGTGCCGGGAGGCAGCTCTGCTCCGCCTGTCCCCTTTTGCCTGGCCTCTCTGATGGGCTACCACCCCTTTTACACACCCAGAAATGTGAAATATCTTTCTGTGTGCCTGGGTAAATAAGGACAACATTATCTGTGCTGGCAGCTGAAATATCATCATTAGACAGCCATCGAAGTGCTTTACCCAGCAAACAGCACAGCTTTCTGAGCTGTTGTTCCAGGCTTTTGTCAGAGCTAAGCACACAATGCTGCATTAATTCATCACTTCGGGGGAGCGGCAGTTTTACAAACAAAAGAGGGCTTTTAAGATTATCTTTATTCTTTTTCTTAAGACTGTGAAACACCAAGTGGCAGTATGGGAGAGGAGCCAAGTTGCAGTATGTCTTCAGCTCCCTGAGTCAGAGGCAGTCCCTAAGGGAGCTCAGCTTTTCCTGGGAGTAATAGAATAGCTCCAAGAGCACTCACAGATTTGATTTTTAATTATTTTTTTTCTTTAATGAGAGGAGTTATGGTTTTCAGATGCTTTCATCAGGGTATTTTGCCAGAAGGCAATCTTAATCCTTTTTTCATCGTGAGTATTCTGGGCTCAATAATACTGTTCCTCTGATTTATCCCTCAAGCAGTAAGCTAAATTGTTATTTCATGTTTTTACAGTTAAAACAGAAAAGGTAGAAAAATAAAGCAAAGTAAAAATAAAACTGAACCCAAAAGTGCAGCATTTAAGCCTTTGCTTAAAGATCATTCAGCAAAAACAAAAGAGCAGGAAGTTCTGATCTGCCTGGAGACTGACTTTTGCCACTCTATTGAAACCGCAGAAACTTTAAGTTATGAGCTCTTTCATTATTTCCTGTACGAAAAAAAAAAAAAAAAAAATTCTGGATATAAATTTCACTTTCCCTTCCTCTTGCTTCCAGAATTACTGGTTTACCAAAGGGCAGTAAGGTAATAGCATTTCCAAATGCTCCTGGCCGGGCCAGCCCCGGCCGCGCCGGGAGCAGCGATGCGGCGGAGCCTCCGCACGGCGGCAGCTTCCGATAGGGAACAGGGAAAGATCTGCGGCCGCGGCAGCAGCGCCGGGACCCGCCGGCATCAGCGCCGGGATGCGCTGTGCCCTCCCTTCCCGGCACGCTTCAGACCTGCCAACACTTCCACACCGGGGCTGAGAAGTTGGTTCCCACTTGTGCGTGCCAGGGCTGGAGCTGGTGCAGGAGGAGTGGGTGGGTCTGTTCAGCACCCCGAGCAGGGAGGTCCTGCGCTGCTCCTGCCAGCCGGGCAGCCCCAATGCTGCCCGGCTCAGCCTCTCTGCTTTCTAGCAGGATCCGAAAGCAGGAGAGAGTCCAGAGTAGCCAAACTCTCGTTACTTGTGCGCCCCTCAAATCAACGCCAATCTGAAAGCCCCGCCCTGATCTCAGGTCTCCAAAGGGTCTATAGGTTGTGTCTGGAGCGCTGAAAATCGCGGCTGCTGTCCCAAGAGTTGCAGTTTTGCCCCGTAGCTGGCTGAGTGGGAGCTGCAGCGGCTCCAGAAGATGGAAGAATCCCGTAATGCCTGCAGTGAGAAAGGAGCCAGTCTATCTCTCACTAATGAACTGCACGAACTGCATATGATTAAAAACACTCCTCGAGTGGGGCAAGAGACCACCCCAGGCAGTCTGCTCAGAGGCACACCAAACAGTGCCCAAAATAGCGGAGCCCTGCTGGTTGCAACTATTTGCCCACCCAGGCAGAGGAGCAGGAGGAAAGGTGGGGGTATCTTGAGATAGGCTTGGGGAAAGACAAAGGGGAACCTGAGTTCATGCAGGGAACACGGATATCCCATCTTCCCGAGGTCTTTCTGTGGCTGTGCTTTGAATTTCCAGGCTAGGAGGCAACAACTATGCATAGTGCCCTGTGGACTAGGGTACAAAAATTTGGCTAGGGTACAAAAAATTACAACCAGAGTTCCAAAACCTCAGTAGTGACAGAAAAGATCAGCCACCAGAGATATCACTTAGGAGATCCTCAGGGAGTTAATCACTACTGAGCTTATTGCAGCACCCTTGCAAATACTGAGGGCAACAGGATGTTTGGTGGTGGAGGCTTTTGGAGCTGGATATTGTAGCATTTCCCAGGCAGTGGTCACCTGGCTTCTTCCCTTGCTCAACTCGGGTAACAGCTTGAAGACTTCAGTGGTTGACCCAGCTGGCAAATATTGGGACAGTGCAAAATCCCTCCCTGACACAAAGGCATGCCAGAGTTCTGATAACAAAGCTGGCACCAGCTCTTTCAGGCAGGTGTTTTGCTGTGCTGGTGTTGCCATCCCTGCTGCTCTGCCTTATCCATGGGACTGTATGAAGATATAGTGTGATCAAAAAGGTGAACACACCAGGTTGGGAGTAGAGAAACCTGGCTGTTAGTCTTTGAGATGTTACCAACCTGTTGCATGACTGAAGGTGATTCATGTCCCCTCTTTGTGTCCACTTTCGCTCTCAGGACAGGCTGCTCTGTCCTGGCTGCCTCACTCTGGGATTGTCTCTTGCTCCTCACAGGCACAGCCTGTGCCACAGTAAAGGACCCAAAATCAATTTTATGTTGCTGATGTAACTGTTAGACTGCAAAGTACTTTGAGATCCTCAGGGGAGGAGGTTTCCTCTGCCCACGCACACAGCAGGCCCACAGTCATGCCTCTGTGTGCATGTGCAGGCTGTGCACAGATCTTTCTTAAAATGCTCTTAAAAACTGGATCTTCCACTGGAACAGATAAAAAAATAGGGCTATGAAAATTCGAAGCAATCTTTACCCTCAGGGCCTGCAAACACAAGCTGTGACAAACCAAATGTAATTTTAGGCTGGGATATGTACTAGTGTTGACACAGGCTTCCTTGAGAAGCTGAAGGAGACGGCAAGACGGTGATGCTGCCTCCTCCAGCCAGGAGGATTTGTGGTACTGCCAGGACAAGGACAGGCCAAGCAGCTGGCTCAGACAGGGCACCTCTCCTGGGGGGAGGGAGCATCGTGCCACACCAGCCCTTCCACCTGAGTCAGCTCTCTGGCTGCCCCCTCATCATGTGCGTTTTGGCATCATCCAGGCAGACACGCTGTTTCCCTTCACCCCAGCACAGGAATGGCACACGTGATCCTTGGGGTTTATGGGAGCCAAGTTACCAAGTTTTCCATCGCTCCTTGCTGTGAAACCCATGGCAGAAGCAGGATAATCCCTCTCTTTCATCATCTGTACTTTGAATGTTATTATTGAAAAGCATTTTTGCAATCCTCTTTACACAAAAAATTGGGCAAGCTGAGTACATCCCTCATGCTCACCAGAAGCTTTCACAGAAAAGTGGTTCCAGCCAGCATGGGCAGAGGTCAGGCATACAGAGAAAACACAGGAAAAATCACATGCAAATCTATTCTTTTATTAAAACAGCTAAAAAAATATTACTTTGCACTGCCTTTCCCCACCAGAGACTGCAAAAATAAACAAAATCAGGCCCATGGCAGCTTGCCACAATTCTCACAGAATGGAAGGAAAATTGGCTTACTAAAGTATAGAAAGATAAAAAAGAGTGGCACACAAAAGAGTGGCACTCCTTTCCTACTTATTCAGTCTGGAAAGTCACCAAATTTGCTCAAGTGTGCAGCTGAAGTTAGAACAGAGCCCATAGGTCTGGCAGGAGACAGAGACACATTTTAGACCCCAATGCAGTAACTCTGTCACAGTGTGTATACGTACCCTGATTAAAAGAGAAAAAAATTGAAACATGGCTAATTAATATGAAGAGCCTACCCACAGTTTTTGAAACTTGTTCATATTTTCCAGGGTTTATGTTGATTTTGAAGAGATAGCAGCATGTTCCTAAAATGCTCTTTGCACAGGAACAATGCTGAGGCTGAGGGTTGAGTTTGCTGAGTGTGGTGTTTCATTAGTATAGCTCTACTGAAAGAGTGTTTTCAGTCTGTGCTGCAAAATGAGCCAGCATAGCTGGCCTCAGCTCAGACATCTCTGTTTCCACAGAAAGTTGAAGACAATCCCTTGGAGAGAAGCATGAGAGATGCTGGAACAAGCAAAATTCACGACAGCTGCCTGTCTGGGGATTTCCCAAGTTAGCAATCACACCTGGACCATCATGTTCTGCAGAGGCCAATGACCACGCCCTCTGTTATTTCATTTAATCTCCTTTTGTACCAAGACCTTAGGTCTCTGCAGCATCCTGTGGCAGTGTCTCCTGCGGTTCAGGCATCCAAAAGGGTTCTTCTTTTACATTTGTTGCCTGATAATTTTACTACGAATGCACTGATTCTAGCAATATTACAAAAGAGTGATTCTAGGCTTTCTGTCCACCTTCAGCATTTTATATTTATACTTCCCATACCAGTGGATTCTCTTCCAAATTGAAATGTCTTGGTCTCTGTAGGCACTCTACTGCTCCACAAAGTTTTTTTTCTTGGATGTTTCACAAACAATCATTCCTTCATTGCTGAAATGGAAATTCCTTACGACCGACTGCCACACCTGGGGTGACCACTGCAGCAGCTGATGAAGTAATAGTTAATAGTCACCAATCTTCCTTTTGTCAGATCCTCCCACACAGGCATTCTCTTTTGCCTTTCCTCCCTGTCCTTTTCCCAGTAACTCTTTGCCCTCTCCATTTGGAGCCTTGTTAATACTCCAGGCTGTGTTCCCTTACCATAACATATGGGGGAGGGAACATTGGGATTGTTGATGGGGTGTAGAGGTTCACAATTACCAATGTCAACTCACAGGCTGTATAAACAAACTGTTTGTGGCCTATTTCTCACTCAAGATACTTTTAGGCTTAATAAAAGAAACCTTCAAATTTAGTAATGAATTATATATGCCATGTACATGCTATTATATCTGAATTAGCCACATATTAATTCATAATCTATGTATATCAGACATGCCAACTCAAGTTAGGAAGACATCATGTGAAGGTCTATGGTCTGAGGCTGTGAGCAGAGTAATTTATTATCCCTCCTCTAGGTCTGCTGCCTCACAGAAGGCAGGAGCATCATCACAGGGGTGCATCTGGCTCTTTTGAGTTCAGGTCTCAGCAAAATTTGGGAAAGCTGGAAAACAAACAGGACAAAACAGAATAAAATATTTACTATTGTCTCCACACAAAGTGCTGAATTTTTTACAGCTTTCCCTAGAACAATTCAGACCAATGAAAAGACTTTTTGACAAAGTGGAGACACAATGTTCTTCGGCAAAAGAATAGCTGCCTGGCTGATCAGTCAAAATTCTATCTTGGACAAAAACATTTTCCCATTCAAGGCTGAATTACATGCTGCTGTCTGTAGGATTAATGTTCCTTTGCCAGGGTTAAAATTTCTGAAGCCTTTTGGCAGTATTTGCATGAAGAAGTGCTGGAGCACCATCACTGAGAAAATTTTCATGGGGCAGGGGCATGCTTCCACATTAGCACCTCAGAACAGTGAGGCTGACCAGGATCTGATCCCTAGGATGACTGCAAGGAAACCCATAACAGCAGCCCAGTGTTTTTCCACCCCTCTTTGCTCCCTCTCAGCAGCCACCATGAATAACAAGCAGGAAAAACAGAGGCAGGTTTTGANGCCGAGTACCCCTCCAAAATCGGAGAGTGGGGCAAAAGGAGAGCGCACACCTCACCGCTGAAGAACAGGTTTGGGAGGTCTGTGTTTCTTTGTACCTTTACTGTGGCTGTTGCAAGGAGAGGTTCATTAGAAAATATGTGTGGGCTACAGGCTTGTTTTGGATAGGGCATGCTTGTAGAACAGCCTTGCTTGCACCTTCTTGGGTTCCTTGGTGCCAGAAAGCTTTTTGCCCAAATTTGGCCCAGTGCAAGTTCTCTGGCACGGCTCTCTTTAAGGGGCAAAATCCTTGGACACCAGAGCTGAAGGGCAGGATAGAGACTCTGCTTTCTAAAGTTGAATCTCTATCTTTAAGCACACTCTCATTCCTAAAACCATGGCAACACAAAAAAAAAAGCCTGACAACAGAGTCCACATATAGTAATTGGAATAATGCTCATGTACTCCTGCTTAAAAATGTCTCAGAAGTAAAATGAAAGACTAACTCTAGTTAAGTGCTACTAGGATAAAATATGTCACAGGTGTGGCAGGGTATGTTCTTCGTAATCTGAAACCTTTAGAAGAAACTGTTAGAAGATAAAAGACAAAGATCTAACAAGTGTGCTGGTGTGTGATGCATCTTAATAGGGTAAGATGATTTAATTGAAT
>WAAG01044663.1:30772-47588 GCA_013390105.1 Tichodroma muraria
TGACAAAAGTGGGGGGAAAAGGGGGGGGGGGGGGAACTGTGACTGAGCTTTGTAGTAGTGCATGAAAATAAGGTGAAATCAAAGGTTCTCCCTCATTACTGGGGCCAGCCAAATTCCCATTGGTTCGAAGCAGCAGGAGGACTGTGGTGAAAGCTGAACATTGAACATTACCTGGTGAAACTTCTTTTTCTGGAGAAAGCTAGGTATTTTAATTTGATCACTTTTTTGATGTGGGGGCAAGGGTGGGGGGCAAAGATAGACTTCTGTGTTCCTCAGAGATACTCAGCATTTTTTTATTGACAGAAAACAATAGAACTGAGTGCACAAACACCAAAAGACACCCAGGATTGACTTGGCTGAAAACCCTGAGAATATTCAACTAAGCTGAACTGTCTTTATGTGGCAGAGCCACAAGACCAACATGCTAGATTTGTCTTTCAGGTGACTCCTGCTCCTCCTCTTCTTCAGGGCATCATCCCCTGCAGCCAGGGCTGCCTGTTTAGGGCTGGTACTTGCAGCTAAAGGAGACCAACAGCTGCAGCATGGCTTGGTCATGACCTTCAGGGGAGCTGGAAGCAGGAGATTCCCAAACAACAACATTGTCTGGGTGCTATAGAACAAAGGCATAATGATTTAAGGAAAAAATGTACACTGGGTGAGGCGTTTGTGACGTCCCTTTTCAGTGTTTATTGGCCACATCAAACATGTAAGCCTGACAGCTGTACTATATGTTATTAGCATAACCTGTAGCTTATTAGTCAAAGCCAGTTACTCTTTTTAATAAGGATACTTTTCAGAGTTTTATGGAATACAAGGTGCCCTTCCATGAAACAGCTTTCATTTGTGTGTCCTCAGTACAGAGTACTGGGATGGGTTTTCTTTTTGCCTGAGTTCAAGCCTCATCTAGGGGGACACAGCAGACCAGCTGAAGCTCATAGGCTCGGCGTGGTCTGGCCATTTGTGTGCACTGCTGATGCCTGCCTAGTGCCTCAGGTGGACCCACCTGGGTGGTGGTGCAGGAGATACAGATTTGAGCTGTGCTCATGTCCAACCCACAGCTCCACTGGCCCTTAAAGGACCAGCTGGCTCCAGTGGTCTGCCTGTGGGAAGGAGTCTCCAGGGTAAAAAGCACAAAGAAGGGGGTTTGCTACCTGAAACCTAACTTGATATCTTAGCATTTAGCTGAGCAATATGCATTTTTCATTTTTCATCCTTCTCCCTTTGCCTGTATTCTTTGCTTGGCTGGAATCTGTCTGGAGATGGTACAAATGCTCAGGGATTGTTCTGTGGGCAATTGCTTCCTCAACTGAGATGCTCAAGCAGCAAGAGGACAAAACACCTTGAATATTTCAAGCTGTTCGTTTAAGCCTTCAGTGCATGATAGCATGTTATACAAGCCTGGGCTCAGAACCACTTTTGGACCTCATTAGAGTGAGGGTAATCAGATTGTTTAAATGAAAAGCAGGACTGCAGGGACAGAAATTTCTCATCTCTTTGGCCTTAGGCATCTGGCACATAGCCCTTGGGCTGGCAGGACTCAGCTGTCCCTGTCTCCACCTCCGTCTCCACCAGCTCCAGCTGCCCAGGCCCACTGAAAACACCCCCTCTCTCAGCCCCCTCCTTGAACCCAAAATGCAGCTGGGCACTGCAGTACAAATCATGCCTGACTGGCCCTCTAAAATTGAAGCACAGATGATAAATCAGCCCTACTCCTGTTAGAACTACGGGATTTTAATTACTAAGACTAAAGACCTAGTATAACCAATTGCATTATCCCTTGTTTGATTCACTATTTATGGTCTTGAATAGGAAGAAAGGGTACACCAAAACTGAAAGATTGTTTCAAAAGCAACAGAAAGATCTGTTGAAGAAAAAAAACCAGAAAAATCCCAACCTCTTTTCCCAAACAGGACTTGGGAGGCTAAGACTGGGTGGGATGAAGTCTTTGTGATCCAGCTCTGGCAATCTTACCTATCTGGCTTTCATCTTCTCAATTTCAACACATTTTGTTCAAAAGGAGAAAGAAAAAAGCCTTGACATGCTGAACAGTTCAAGAGGGAAAGAAGGGGTTGAAACTGAGAGCTTAATCACTTTATTCTGCAGTAGCACACACTGGTGGGTCCTCAGGCTGCAAGGTAAAGATTAAAGACAATTTGTATGTGAGGACAAAAATCTGATCCAACTGAACAACAAATATAAGTACAAAGAAATCTGCATTCCTTTCGGTCTGGTACAAAATGAGGTTTTTCAGCTCCTATAATCGGTTATTCTGTGTAGTAAAACGCCTGTGTCTGCCTTGGTAAATGTGTAACTGCAGGCTGCACAGGTGTGCTGGGTCTGGCTAAAGGTTGTGTATCCATCCCTGGAACTTTCTATGCAGCTGGTGTTAAGCCGGGCTCAGGTTCCATTGGGCCCTGCCTGGGCTGAGGTAACTTCTCTGGGCCCCCAGGCTGTGATGTAAAGCAGCTTTGCGCAATGCCACCGCAGCCCCGTAGAAAGGGCAGAATTCCACCCGCAGTCCCACCACCCCGGGAGGGCAGAGGTGTCCCGAGGAGCTCGCCTGAGGGACAGCAGCATCGGAGGGGCAACAAAGGGGCGACACTCCCCAGGACAGAGGCGAGTAAGCGCTCTTACTGGATTTGCTTTGAATGCTGCTTTTCCAGCTCAGGTGTTCATGATTTTCCAAAGGGCTCGGGGTTCTCTTTAGCCAAATAAACCACGCTGACTTTCCACAGACGGGGCTTAGGGTAAGTGCTTGGCAGTGAGAACTGCTCCTCTTGCTTCTGCTCATGGAACAAAAGCTGATGGGGGATACAATCCTCTGGCAGCCAGGGAGAAGTGACCACGGGGTGCCAATGGTGCCTAATGGCACAGCCTGCCTAGGTCACCCTCCCCGCTGTGCAGAAAAGATTAAGTAGTGCCTCAAAAGAATTGTATGATGGCGAGAACAGTGTGGGAAGGGCATTCCTTCTAATTTGTGGCTTTTTGTTTTCCTGGGCATCCCAATGTGAAAAATGCATTGAGTAGTCTAGAAATCCACTAGCACAGTAGCTGGGCTAACTGTGGAAGTGAAGTTAGGAAGGCACCTCCCAAGATAACTTTTTAACCAGTCATCAGCAATGAGTATGCTCTGTCATGCATGTCACATGCTACCAGTAGGGCTGGGGAGGTGAAGAGTGCCCAGGAGCACAACTGTGCTGCCCATACAGTAATTTAGAGGATGAGGTGGGAGTTAATGGGAAAGAACAATCCCTGGGTGAAGGCACAGGGTCAGAGATCTACAGCAGGTCCTCCCCTGCATTCCTGTGGGTAACAAATACTTTCAGGCTCGACCCACAGGCATTCAGTAGGAAGACACTTAGACATCCTGAGTGACCATCAGCAACAGAAACTCCATTTGCAAACCCAGCTGTTAGATAGGAGCCTACAGTCTGGGAATGTAGATATCCATGTTAGTAGGCAGACACACTTAACAAGGTATGTCTAGTTACCAAGCATCTGCACATCTCAGTTTTTGTATGTGCAAGAGAGTGGTGATACTGCAAACTGGGATATTATTAGGCATGAAATACTTGGGGACCCCTCAGGGGAAAGAATATGGTTACACATTGTAAATTGGGCTGGGAAAGGGCCAGATCTTGAATAGATGGGTTTAAACACAAGCGCTTCCACCCTGTCTAAAGTGTTGGTGAGACAGGCATTGCTCCGTGTCCTCCCAAAAGGCTCAGGCTACTAGAATTACAATACCTGACGAACTGCTGTGACTCAAAAAGCCATGGAGAAAGAAAGCAGAGAGCATCAGGGCTTGGATACTGGCAAGGCTGAAAGCATTTTGCCCATCCAATGAGCTCTGCAGAACTTGAAATGGGATAAAGAGGGTGAACAAAGCTACAATAAACAAGGAGTTACTAGCAGAATAAAAATACAGCTCTGAATAACAGCATTTTGGCTGATGATATGTGTTACAGATGCATAATTTTCAACACCTCAATTTGGATTTCAAGTACATAGATTAAAAGTCATATACTAGAAATCCAAGAAAGGTACAGCAGAGCTATTAATTATCAAGAAGTTTGATACAGGAAAAGAGAGAATTCTAAAAATATACGATTTGTCAGTAGGTACTATTTGTCTGTGTGTGCGTGTGTGTTCTCATTCCCAATATGCATTACATCCTTTGTGCTAAAATACCAGTGACATCCACATACAGTAAAATTCTCCGCTTCTTGTCAGGAAAAACAAGAACAGCAAGGGGTCTTTTACCTCAGGAGAAGACTGCCTGCGCAGCTGAATAAAACTCAGCCTACCCCTTCTAACTTTGTATTCAGACACAGAAGGTGCAATGAAAATGGTTTCAGTGTGAGCACATTTGTATAAGGGAGCCTGGAGTGTGTTTGCCTAGAAGCTAGAAAGAATGTTTGCACTGGGCTATGAAAACACAACATGTTCTGCTGGTGTCAAATATTTTGCTGACTAGACATACAAAGCAGGACCATTCTGTGTTTGGACCTTAAGAGAACCGGTTTCCAAACCCACTTCCTGCATAACAGCAGGCACGTTGCTTAGCCCATCCGTGTGTCAGCAAGGCTCAGTGCAGCAGTTTGCAGAGATGGCTCTGACCCAGGAACAAATGTTGCATTTGCTGCAAAACAAGGTTTCACAGAAATAGCATGCTCTAGTTTGCAGGCATAACCAGCATCCACAATCATGCCCATGCTAAATCCTTAGGGTACTGCAGTGGGTAATGGAGTCACGTCTGTGCTTACCATTTCCCACCTGCTGCCATTGAAACTGATGTCTGTCTCACCCTGGGCTTTTTGAGGGCAAAGTCAGACCAAACACCACTTAAATACTGAAATTCCCACCTTTGTAAGTCCAACACAGAACTAGCACCTCACCCCGTGATTAAGAGAAACTGTACTTGAAACAGACTGACCAGTCTCCTTTCCTCATTTTTTCTTTCAGCAGACACCGTGGAGGCAATTTTCCAACATGAATCTGGTAGCAGATCTTCTCTGTTTGTTGGCTTGTCTTACTGTGGTGACTTGCGACCGGGTCTACGTCCACCCTTTCAATCTGTTTTCTTTCAATGAGAGTGACTGTGACAAGCTGGAGAAATTGGTTCAGGAGGGAAAGACTATTGTTCCTGTCTCCATTGAGTCCCAAACCACACCTGAATATGAAGGTGACGTGAATGACAAGAACAACTTGGAAGTCCCAAGCCTCAGCACCTGGGGCAAGGAGGAACGGGGCTACCTGAGTGACTTGGTGTACGTCCTGGGCATGCGGTTTTACAGCGCGCTGCAGAAAGCACAGAGGGGCCAAAATGTGCTCCTGTCCCCAACTAGCCTCTACAGCTCCTTGGTGTCATTCTACCTGGGGGCCTCAAACCAGACAGCACTCGATTTGCAGGGTTTGCTAGGATTTGTTCCACCCTCTGGAAACCCTGACTGCACTTCCACGGCAGTGGGAAGCAATTTCCTTTCCAGCCTGAGGACAATCGAAAGGCTTGTGAAGAGCGGGGATGAGGAGCTGCTCTTTTCCAAGACACTGAGCCTGTTCTCTGCCCCTGGCATACCCCTCTTCCAGCTCTTCATGGAGCACTTGCTCCCCAGTGCTGATGTATTCTACGCCCGAGCTGTTGACTTTACAAATCCAGGCGAGGCAGCTAAACAAATAAATGCCTTTGTGGAGGCCAAAAGCGAGGGCCGGAGCAAGTGCTTACTGGCAGACATCGACCCATCCGCCGAGCTGCTGCTCGCGGTGGACGTCCGCTTGGAAGGTATGAGGCAGCACTGCGCATTTTGGGAACAGGCTTGGGGAAGGACGGGCAGCAGCCCTGCTCCTGGGAAGGAAGCAAGGTCCCGCCTGGCCAATGGGGAAAGGGAAGGGCTCAGATGAAAGGCTGGACCTCTGCTCCCCGCCACTGTGCCAGGGATCCTGGCTGCACTCTGCCATGAGCCACAGCAAGGGCAACAGGGAGTGAGGAGGAGGGAGATGGCATCCAAGAAATTTTCCTTGTCCAGGAAACTAAGGATTAGGAAAGGTGTGGAAAGGTGCACGAGAAAGAATTGTGCAGCATTTTTGGGTGCAAAGGAATGAGAAGTCATGAGGGGCGTCCAGCAAGATTGATCAGAGTGTAGCTTTAAAGAAAGCTAAAGGAGCTGAGGTAGCAAGCCAGATGTACAGATACAAAAAAGGCTAAAAAATACAGTGGACATGACTCCTCTAGTGGCTATTAAACAATGAAGTCTGGAGGCAACATCTGGCTCAGGAAGCAACCAAACATCATCAGTTATGGAAGCAGGGCAGCTTATACAAACCTAGAAGAAATAAGGCAATCTCTTCATTGCCTAGGGTCATTCTATGCTGCTGTCCCAGAAATCCCCCTGCACTACAACTGAGCCTTCTCTTCTGAGTGTAGCTGCTTTCCTAGATCCTCGTGACTGAATGCAATACCAAACACTGCACACTTCAGACAGCTTGACTACCTGGGACTGTATTTCAGAAAACTTGCAGTAAGCCCTAAGTTCCTGAGTGGGCCTCTACTGCTAAAGGTAGAGTTGTGGTGTCCAGGAAATCTTTTTGTACCTCCATCTTTCCACCTCAAAATTGGATGTCAGGTTTCCTTTGCCTTTCATGGGTGCTGTCATTCTCTCAGCGAGCTGTGGGCATCAGATTTCTCTTCATTGTGAGATCTAGCATAGACTTGATACTACAAAAGTAATTGTGTTACAGACTTGGACATGGTCACGAAAGCAGAGTTTTCCTTTAGTAGAATCATTTTTTCCTCTTCTTCTGTATTGGAAACTTATAATTTGTATAAGCTTAGAAACACATGTTCAAGGGTCTGCCTCACTGGGTCAGCCCTAATACCTTCTCTCTCAGAAGGTGCATTTTAAATGTTGCAGTCCCCACATGGGATGGACAAAATTGCCTCAAAACCAAATTAATTACTCAAGCAGTTATCTTCTAATAAACACAGGAGATGACTTTAACATTTGGTTTGCCATTTGGTTGTGAAGGGGCATCCATGACAGCAGATGCTGTCATGCTCCATGTCTGTCCCTATAACTGCAGAAAGGAAAAAGTACATTTTTTTTTCTCTGAAATACATTATATAAGCTCTGAGAAGTTATTAACAGTCCTAGCATTGATAAAGTGACAGAAATCCATACGAAACAACAGCTAAGGGTTCCAGTGGTCTTAAGTGTTGTTCACTTGCACAGTTTTCTTCACATTTGTAGACTTGCTGCCAAGCAGGGCCTGCCATTTAGAATTCAGTGCAGAACATCAGGTGCAAGTTTCACTGAGGGCAGTGATTTCTTTAATGCTAAACAGGACTATCTGTCCAGCTGGGCAGCAGCGTTGATCTATGGCAGTGAGAAGATAACATGTTGAAATGCAAAGCTGCACAGAAGTAGTGAGAGCAAGGCCTCTCATAGATGTGAACTGGGAAAGAAATTTGTTTTGAGGTCTGGTAAGTGTTTGAGTGTGTCCTTTTTAATCTCCTTGGATCAACCAACACTTCAGTGTTGCGCTTACAACCTTCCCCATTGCTTTGTTCTGTAAGATGGTGAAGGGTGAGCCCTCAGGCAGAGCTTCCTTCCCTCTCCTAAGTCCACCCGGCTGCCTGAGAGTGCTCCTGCAGTAGCGCTGGCCCTGATGGATGTGCTTCCAAACATGCCATGACTGCACTCGAGGGACAGAGAGGAAACCAAGCAGACCCTCTGCACAGGCCTGTGAGCACCTGGGGACCATGTGGCAGCCTGGGAGGAAACAGGCAACCAAACAGAGACACTTTCCTATCCCCAGGAAAGGTCACAAAGCCAACAGAAACACAGCAGCTTTAGTCACAGTCCTGATGGTCATGATCCCTGTGCTGTGAGCTTGATGCCACCAGAAGGCAGATTAAAAGGGGGAGACATATGATTACAGTAGCTAAATGTGATTTCATATACACAGTCCTTCTCTAAGGCACAGTGTGTTGCTCTTAAAAAGACCAGCTAAGGGGCAGAAGGGAGGAAGGAAGGAAGAGAAAAATCAATTTCTCCTTTCTTGATCTGTTTTTCAGTGAATGTTAAGCAAGCCTTCCCGCTCAAAGAGCCTCAGGAGTTCTGGGTGGATTCAAACACAAAGGTCTTGGTCCCTATGTTGTCTATCACGGGGACATTCAAGTACAAAACCGATGCCAGTGGGACTTTTTCCGTGGTGGAAGTCCCCATCAGCAAGACGGCGCTGCTGGTGCTGCTGCAGCCCATCAATGGCAGTGACCTGGAGCACGTGGAGTCCGAACTGACCTGGCAGTCCTCAGCCTGGCTCCAGAGGCTGTCCCCAAGGTAGGGAAGGGACATATGCACCCTCCCATAGTAGGGATGGATGGGACGGGGTGAACCACACAGGCCTGCCTGCTCACCTGGGGTCGGATCCTGCCAGGGAGGCTTCACTACTATGCACAAAGAGAAAACCCTGCACAGCCAGGGGCTCACTTCAAAAGAGCTCCACTTCTGTGGGATCAGCTTTTTATCTGGGGGTATTTCAAGGAAACCAGCATGTCCCTTTGCATCCCACCCATGAAGTGGGATGATCTGGGGTTTAGCAGCAGACCCTAGGTGAAGCCTGGGTGAATTCACACTTGGAAACAGTAACAGGCACCCACTGTCTCTGTGCCCACATGCCAAGTACTTGTTGCAGTTGTTTTCACATGCCCATTCCCCAGGACTGCCCAACCACAATGCTTTCACAGTGAACAAGCACTCATTTGCCTCTCTCTCTCCCTCTCTCTGCAGAGAAATTAAATTAACACTGCCAGCATTAACATTAGAAGACAGCTCTGATCTACAGGAGCTTCTTGCAGACATGGAACTGCCTGCACTGCTGGGGAAGGGGGCAGATTTCAGTAAGATAAGCAACGCCAGTCTAACAGTTGGAAAGGTACAGTACATATCACTGCCACTCAAAAAAAAATAAATGCTTCCTGCACAGTTTCAGCCTCCTAAACTGAATAAATTTACCTAGAACAAAGCAGTCAGGGCCATGTAGGGGACATGCTTAGTAGGGGACTGAGTATCACATACACTGTATGTTTTGGATTTAGTAGCAGGATAATGCTGATAACGCAAGAGTTTCAGTTGTTGGCAAGTCGTGGGAGGAATGAGTGAGCAGCTGTGCGGTACCTAGCTGCTGGCTGGGGTTAAACCATGACACAAGGGTAACAGGGTTACAGACCAGCCCAGCGTAAAAGCAGTTAAACAGCTTTTGCACATTATGGACAAGTACTCCAACATCTTTTTTTAAACATCCGTGGAGTACAATGTTCTTTATCATTTACTTAGACTCCCATTTGTCCCCTCACAATTGTGTTCTGATGACTCCAGAGTTACTCATATGTTTTTCCTTACAGGTAATAAATAAAGCCTTTTTCAAACTGGACAGTGATGGAACAGATCAGCCAGAAAACCCTGGAGCACAGAAGGAAGATGGGGCATACCTGGATGTAACACTGAATAAGCCATTCCTTTTTGCTGTTTTTGAAAAGCAGTCAAGGGCAATGCTTTTTCTTGGCAGAGTAGTAAACCCTCTGCATGAGGATTAAATGCAAACATGGAGGATAAGAAAGGAGTGGAATGATGCACATTTCCCATCACCTTTTTCTTATTCATTGGTTATTTTTGTGATGTTGTTGAGTGCTCTGCTTAGCTTTGGGATGAAGCAGTTAGTATTTGAAATACAGCTTTTTGAAAGCTAACACCTTGCAACATTTCATCCTCATTCATCTATTTCGTGTGAGGTGACTCACGTCCTTCCTCCAGCTTCCCTTTTATTCTTTGTCTCTCTTGCTTCTAGTTCCCTTTTTGGTTGCAGTGGGGCAGGGCAGTGTTTCGATGCAAGGCATCAACTTGGAAAAATAGACAGATAAGCAGCTTTTACTATACTATTTTTATTTACTACAAAAAAGGACCTCTTCAATCTTTAAAAAGCTTTTTTAATTGTATGCAATTAAATGTATCAGTTTTGCAAGAGCGACTCCCTTGTACATTACAGTGAAGATTTTACAGTTATCCAGAGATTTCTAGCTTCATCAGCAACAATTCCCTTTAAAATGCTGCCAATAGCACAGGCAGGCTCTGCTTGTCCTACCGAGACAAGTTTTTTTGTCTTGGAAGCAAAAATATGCCCAGAGAGTTTCTTCTTTCTGCAGCCCAGATGGATATGTTCACTTCTTAACTCTATGGAAATGCTAAAAATAAGGTTTGGTAGCATTAATGAATTGTGATGGGTAAATTCTCAGAGTCTGACAGAATTATCTCTGATTTTTTTAGGGAAAAAATCCCACAAGGTCTATTATTCCAATACAATTCCATTTCTTGGATTACTTTATAACCTGTGAGGCATTTCTTACAGCCTTATAGCAAAGACAGATATTACTCGTTAGAGTCCAATTCTGTAAACTTT
The DNA here is from genome assembly GCA_013390105.1 of Tichodroma muraria. Classification (NCBI taxonomy): domain Eukaryota; kingdom Metazoa; phylum Chordata; class Aves; order Passeriformes; family Sittidae; genus Tichodroma; species Tichodroma muraria. Next base: position 41,228 of record WAAG01044663.1, read on the forward strand.
AACATATCCAAACCATATGCTCTTTAAAAATAGCATTAATGGCAATAATATGTATTAGTATAAATAGTGTATGTGGTGCAGCTACTTGTGAATAAAATGATTACAGCAGTCCAGTCCAACTCTTAACAGAGTCATAAAAATTTGAAACATTAAAGTGAAACAACAGATTATTAGATGACTCTTGAATTAGTAAGTGAGGAACTGGGAGACAAACCTTGGTACTGAGCAAAGCCTGGAACAAGGATTTCCACCTCTCATCTCTCAATTTATTGTTGGCACTGATGGCACTTAAAAATAACTGCAGACCTCTTTGGCAGATCATGCAAGACGTATCCCACAAGGCACAGCAGCTCATTATCATCCACAGTGGCCCAAATGTGCATCTCATCTAAATGCACCAATGCCAGCAGCTTGCTATCAGTGACGTAGCTACGTGATGTAGCTACATCCTTGTAGCTTCATGGAAAATGCCGTAACATTATAAATAAAATAACCCTCAGAATACTAGGATACAGCATCCATGTACTTGTCCATTTATACTGTATGTACTCCAGATGCTCTAACATCTAAATACTGTGCTTGTATTATATACAGAAGTAATTGAGTATGAACATGCAGAGGTAGAAAGATGCAAATAAACTCACTTCAAAGTTTCTTTGCCACGTTCAGTTGGGCTTTTGTCCATAAATAAGTTCTGGCTTCTGAAATCTGCTCCAAATCAGATTTATGTTTTTAGGACAGTAAGTTGCATGTTATCAAGCACTACAGCCAATGGTACAGCTCTAAGCATGAAAGAGGCAGCTTCATACTAATTTAAATGCTGTCCCATTTACTTGTTGAAGTCAGAAGGTAGCATCATCTACAAATAATATTTCAGACCATGAAATGTTCCATTTTTATGAAGAAGGTGGAAAATATCAAGAGGGAGCCCCTGGACACACTGACAAAGTTCAGGGGAAAATGCCTTTATTCACAGGTGGGGGCTGCATGTTCTGGAACTCCATATCCCTGTTCAGTGTTTACAGGCAGAAGAACAAAACAAACCCATCAAACACACTTTTTAGAAAAGAAATTTTGTGGTGGAGAGCACCTCTCCACTGACATCCTGGAGAAGAAAAGGAAGAAGGAAAGGGCAGAGACAAGGAACTAGAAGTAAACTGACCAGAATAAGGACTGCGAAGAGAGAAGTGCTGGAGCAAATGCTACAATACCAACAAGATAAGCTATCTGTACATGTACCCGTTCTCCTACATACTCAAATGGTAAAAAATAACCAACTAACCAAAAAAACCACCCACGCCCAATTCCTAGCTAAGTCTCTGCTTCCTCAACAATGTATACTCTCCCAAGACTTGTTTCTGACATCAATTTTACATGTAAAATTTTTATGGCATTTTGTATTCTTCACTCCCCTCCAATTTTACCAAATTCCTCTGTCAGGCACACCACGATGCACATTCCAAGCATCCTAGACACCACTCACATACTGAGATCCCAAATGCAATCTAGTGAATGAAGCACCTAAACTCAGGCTCTAAAAGGTGGGAGATTTGAAGAAAGAGCACAAAGGCAAGGATGAGCTTCTTAGATTTCATCAAACAGCATAGTCTATCCCTGAGCATAGCTGACAATTTACTGACAACTTAGAAAACAAAATAATTTTTAAGAAATCTATGCAGTTTGCTTCCTCATCCCTCCAGTTCAACCTTGAAAATACAATGGCTGATGGAAAAAGGAGAGTAAATATTCCTCGAATGGTCCAGCTAAACATACACAGTGCGAGTTATCTTTAGATGGTAAGGTTAGAACAGTCTGGTTCACTTCTGGTACAACCTACCAAGTTGAGAACCCAGTTACCATTTTAGAGGAAGACATGCCACTGCTCTTTCTCTCCTCAATATTGTACAAAACCTCTTCCAGATAAATTCCTTCCAAGATTATAAAGGCATAGCAAGTTTTCTAAAGGTCCTAGAGGCACAGAATCAAAACTGCGTTACTGTCATGAAGCGCACTTCAAAAAATTACCTAAGGAATAGAAGAAATAGGATTAGTAGCAGAAGACATCTCCATTGGAACACTTACATGGTAGGTCCTCTCCTCACTGATCCACAGTGTTTGAAAAAGCTTCAGTTTACTAAAGACAAAGTTAATTCACACCTTTGTTTCAACTGGGGTATCACACAAATTCTTAACTGATGTCTTATTCCACTGAAAGAAAATTCAATCCTACTCAAGTGAACAAAAATAAAAGATGGGGAACTGACATGGAACCAGTGATACAGACGTTTAAAGCAATCATAGAACCATTCAGTAATTTTGATTTGCTACACAATGTTATTTCCTGCCTGGAAATTAAAGCTGGTCTTCAATGGAAAAGAACAGAATTCAGCCTATGTCCTCAGAAAGTTGATGAAGACAAGCAGGAAGCGTTGTTATTGCAGGAAGATGTGAAAAATCATTTGCAACTCAAGTGCAAGTAATCTCTCCATGCCATTTTGGTTTGGTACACAGACTACATCCCTTCCCCCAGTTTTGGAGGATATAAACAAAATGGTTCTATTTTCAATCACTAATAGTGTGCACAGATCTCAGAACCTGCTACTTTGGTGACAGCTGTTGTAGAAATTTAATTGTATAGAGGTGCACACCTGCTGAAATGAGCAGTTGCACAGTGCAACAATCTCAGTCTCAGGCTACAACTTACAAATCCATTTTATAACAAGAAAACATTGCTAAAACAACAGTAGCTAGAACTAGGAAGATGTGTCCACTCCTGACTCTTAAGAAAATTAAGAGGTGTGGGGAGACCAAGCCTTCTGTGTTCATCTGTCAGAAGCCTGGAAGAATATAATACATACATAAACTTCTTGTTCACAAGCAGTAAGAGTTACATCCACTCAGTAGTGTGTGCCTAAGGCTGAGAATTTCCACGTGCCTGAAAGAGACAAACAGATCTGTCATCTGACAATTTGGTTCGTTTTGCTGTTTCTTTTTTCAGCAGTAAATTTGGATGCTCCCTCGACTGTGTATATGCCATGAATGGAGAGAAGCTAAGCATATTAGAAAAGCCAAATCCTGCTCTCCATTACTCAAGATTGAATCCAAGCACAACCAAGCAAATTTAAGCAGCAGGACTTTCCTCACTGCCTCCCTTCAAAAAATTAGTATTAGAAAAATCATAATAGCCACCTTTCCTAATTGCTTCAAAAGCACCATGATCACATGGTTCTGGCTTCTCAACTAAAATATGATCAGTTTGCAATAGTGAGGAATGAAAGCTCTCAATCTATGGAAGGTTTGCTCACTACAGCTTCATTTCACACAACAGCCATGTCCGACAAACCTCGTATCTCTAAGTACATGGAAAATTTGCATAATGTGGGCATTAAACCCCAAACTCTCTAAATACTTCAGGAAGAAATAGGTATTTTTAATTAATAGAACTACAATTCCAGTGTTAAATTTTCACAAGGTAAAAAAAAAAAAGTAAATATAATCAGAACAACAAACCACAACAAAACCAGGGTATTCTCTGACTTCAAAGCCTTAAATTCACCTCCTACTGTGCCCAGACTGTCACCTGTCCTTCATATATGAAAGAGAAGCATCAATAGGCAGACCACTCTAGGTTCAAGAAAGGTCTTTGTTAATCTTTCTACCATTTCAAACCCTAGTAAGACTTTCAAATTTCCTCCTGTATAAAGATGCACCTTGCACTGATGTAACTAGGTTTGAAGTTCAAAAATTCTACATGTATGCAAGTGAGTTCTAATTGATAATGTAATACAAATCAGAAATAAGCCAGCCCTGAACAAATTCTAGCTTAGTGAATTAAGTTTTAATTTGAAAGAAAACAGGTAGTCTGAATGTAATAACCTCTAAATTAGATACTTGTAGTAGAAATAATTTTAAAAATCTAAAGTACTTTATGAGCTTTTTCACACAGCCCTTCACACCAACATGGTCTGTGAAAAAACCCGCATCAGTTAAATGAAAACATTCAAAACCCAAAGAAGAGCTGACCATACCCCATGATGAGGGAGGGCAGGTAAGTGCAAAGCAGCAGTGAGAAATAGCAGAACCCTGTTCCTGCGAGTACTTTATCCCAGGAGAGCTGGAATAAGGTTTGGAATTTTTTGACACCCTGTGAAGAGTTAAAGCACACAGCTGCCTGTCTCAAACATTGTCAAGGCCACAGACAGAACTTGCCATAATATAAGCCACCACAGAAGGAACTTGAGATAAGCACAGAAGGGAGGAATTTGTAAGAGGAAGGTGCTGATTCCAGACCTGTCAGAGGTGAGATGTGGTTAGCACATCCTGACAGAAATTCTCTGGGAAACTGTGGGAGAGAAAGCAAGTGCTCATATCACAGTTATACTCATATCACTGCTCAAAATCACCGTAAGTTATGGGACAGACGGAGCCTTTGACCATCACCAACCCCACTGTGCCCCCAGACTCATTTCTGGGGCCTCCCACCAGAGGACTGCACGTGATCCACAGTGTTAACATCAGACAGCGTAGAACTCCCCCCCAGGGGAGGTACCAGGGCATTCCCACCTGAACCTAAACATGTGTGAACCCATTGAACTCTTTGTTTCATGGGCTTCCCCCCCCACAATGGATCAAGACTGTGATCATCACTTTGACCAACAAACATCTAAAATGGCAACAATCAAGTCTTGCTGCTGGATCCATGGATACTTTCCTTCTCCCTCTTTCTTTTCACTATATATTTTCCAAAGTGATATCTTTATACTTTCATATTGTTCTGTTTCTATAGACAATAACCAAAACAGCTACAAAGCTTTCTTCCATTGCAACCAAACTGCTCTAAAATAAACCTGATATATATATATAGATATAGCTCTCCCTCTCTCTCTCTATATATAGATATATAAACTCTGGTAATTCAGTATCCTTTCACTCTAATCAAGGGTTTGTGAACAAGAACCTCAGTTACTTTGCCTCTGGAGCAGGCTGTAACACAGCCAAATCAATACATTTGATTCAAAAACATATCGGACATCCAAAGTTAGGAAGACAATTTATTACATATTATTTTCAACATAGAACTTTGTTCTTGTACATTTCAAGTTGTACCACAAAAATAAGAAAAACATTTTCTTCTACTTTTATTCTACAGTAGAAAGTTTAGAACTTTGATTGCTTTCCATATAATGGATAACTGATAAATTCTCAGTCTTTTGGTGAAGCAAGTTTATCGAGGCAGAAGATACACTGATTTGCTGCTTGAGATACTTTAGGAAGCACTTCATTGCTCTTTATTTGGTAAAACAAAGAAGAGTTAAATTCTATCTCTTTCTTTTAGGGACATTATCTCCAATCACATGCTTTCAAAAACATCTAAGATGGTTCCATTGTAGCCTGGTCCTTGGCAGCTAGAACCAGCTCTGCAAGGGCTGAAAAGCTTTTTATGCTGCTTGTTTCCAGTCCCATCTTTCGCATCTGAAAAGATACAGAAAACACATTAATTTTCTTTAAAACATTAAACCCCCCATAATTATTCTACTTAAAACATTTAATGAAGCCTATGTTTTGTCCTGCACTGACATGTGGCAAAAATCACAACTGCATATACTGTAAACTATAAAAAATTTGCATCCAGCTTTGCTCAGTTAAGTCTCTCCAATCACAGAACTGTCTTGCAGGGAAATATTTCACAATCCTCTAGGCAACTTGTAACTACAGCCAGCTGGAAGTTTCCCAGTGAAGCAAGCAGAAAGAGAAACTTGGCTGTATTTGGTTTTAATGCATTGATTTCAGCTGATTCTTTTTTTTTCCAACTCCAAATGAAGTTTCTGGGCAATACTTTAAAGATCAACGTGAATATGTCCAAGAAGAGCCAACAGCGTGACGGTGAAAGCATTTCAATAGGCTGCAAGAGCCTATCTATGGTTCTAGCCTTGAACTTCCTGGGAGACAAAAACAACTCTACAATTACAGAGGTTGCTGCAAGTAATTTCTTAGCCAGGGAATCTATTGCTCTGATAAGAAAAATATGGCCATGAAAAAACTAAGAGTGCAGTGAAGCAGAAAAATCAATGCATTAAAACNAATCTATTGCTCTGATAAGAAAAATATGGCCATGAAAAAACTAAGAGTGCAGTGAAGCAGAAAAATCAGGATCTAACTAAAACCATAATGCAGTAATTCTGAAAAGGTGTTTGCTGCTGGAACTCTTTGTAATAGTCACATGTACCAAAACATTTCCCAAATGATTATGAATAATCTGTCCCAGCTCAGCTTAAATTCACACTGCAGTGATGGAAAAGAACAAAAGCTCAACCCCAGGCAAAAACTGACAAATAATAGTTTTATTAGTAAGATTTCCACA